>JARQOC010000005.1:505764570-505830151 GCA_033576535.1 Allobates femoralis
TTGCAATATTTCAGAGCTGCAACGTTACTAGAGTATCAAAAAGCACAAGGTGTGCTATACTCAAGGACATGGCCAAGGTGAGGAAGGCTGAAAAACGACCAACTTTGAACAAGAAACATAAGGTAAAACATCAAGACTGGGCCAAGAAATATCTTAAGACTGATTTTTCAATGGTTTTATGGACTGATGAAATGAGAGTGACTCTTGATGGGCCAAATGGATGGTCCAGAGGCTGGAGCAGTAAAGGGCAGAGAGCTCCACTCCGACTCAGATGCCAGCAAGGTGGAGGTGGGGTACTGGTATGGGCTGGTATTATCAAAGATGAACTTATGGGACCTTTTTGGGTTGAGGATGGAGTGAAGCTCAACTCCCGGACCTACTGCCAGTTTCTGGAAGACAACTTCTTCAAGCAGTGGTACAAGGAGAAGTCGGTATTGTTCAAGAAAAACATGATTTTCATGCAGGACAATGCTCCATCACATGCATCCAAGTACTCCACAGCGTGGCTCGCCAATAAAGGTCTAAAAGAAGAAAAAATAATGACATGGCCCCCTTGTTCACCTGATCTGAACCCCATAGAGTACCTATGGTCCCTCATAAAATGTGAGATCTACAGGGAAGGAAAACAGTACACCTCTGGGAACAGTGTCTGGGAGGCTGTGGTGGCTGCTGCACGCAATGTTGATCGTAAACAGATCAAGCAACTGATAGATTCTATGGATGGAAGGCTGTTGAGTGTCATCATAAAGAAAGGTGGCTATATGGTCACTAATCTTTTGGGGTTTTGTTTTTTCATGTCAGAAATGTTTATTTCTACATTTTGTGCAGTTATATTAGTTTACCTGTTGAAAATAAACAAGTGAGATGGGAATATATTTGGTTTTTATTAAGTTGCCTAATAATTCTACACAGTAATAGTTACCTGCACAAACAGATATCCTCCTAAGATAGCCAAATCTAAAAATAAACACTCCAACTTCCAAAAATGATAAGCTTTCATATTTGAGTCTTTTGGGTTGATTGAGAACATAGTTGTTGATCAATAATAAAAATAATTCTCTACAATACAACTTGCCTAATAATTCTGCACACAGTTTATAATGGCCCTCACATATCCCTCCAATCATTATAATGGCCTCACATAGGCTTCCATATTGTATAATGGGCCCCACATAGTGCTCCATATAATATAATACATGCAATAGTCCCTAATATAGGATAATTGGTCCCACATAGTCCTCCATATAGTATAATGAGCCCTATGTAGTACTTCATATAGTGTAATGCACGTTACATAGTCCTCCATATAGTATAATGCACATCCCATAGTCCTCCATATAGTCAAATGCACCCCCCAAAGTCCTCCATATAGTATAATGCAAACACCATATTCCTCCATATATTATTTACTGCATCCCATAGTTCTCCATATAATATAATGCACACCTCATAGTATTCCATACATTGTAATGCACCCCCTACTCCTTTACTACTCCTCTATATGGTATAATGTACCCTTGATGTTAATACAGCTGAAAGTGTGATGACGGGTGTGGGGTGTCTATTGTCAGCGCTTGCACCAGGCCCCCCTTCTCGACTCAGAAGCCCCATGGCGGCCGCATAGTCTGCCTCCATTGGCGGTATACCACTGTACTAGCGCCTGACTTCTGAAAAGAGTTGTCTAATGAGACAACCACATTATCCAATATATGAATAAATTGACATTTAATTATCTAAATTTGTTTCCATATGGAGATGAATAGTCAGCTCATAACATTATCAAGAGGATTTGAAGAGCTTAATACTTTATGAGGGAGTTAACCATATACAAGCAAGCCAATTATACACGGGATGAGTGATCAGGATGCTGTATCCTGCTTGGCAGACTAATAATAAAGCAAACGCTGAAAAGTCCAAAACAGGTTGAGCGGTTTCTGCCCTGACAAACTAGTGACACGTGTATTATGGTACTGGATTGAAAGCTGATACTGTTTGTTAGTCTTAATTACCATGCACTATATTTAGACTATTGTTTTTTAATTGCATTGACAAATAGAGGTACTTAAATTATATTTGACAACATATTTATACTGCTCTTGACGACAGCATAAAGTAATTACAGAGACCGTGATTCCTGTGCTTGATTACTTACTTTAGTCTTACTGCAATTTTCATAAAATTCATGGTGATCTGCACTGATAAAGGCATCATCTTCATGAGTCATCATCTTCATGAGTCATCATCTTCATGAGCTACTCTCCCCCACTGAGAAAGCTGTTAAAAGGAACCTCTAAGCTAATTCATGCCCCCAAACCTGTCACTACCTGTCCCTGCAGCCTCCTAGTACATCCCTAAGCATCCCTGTTTGAGCTAAATGTGTAGTATAATTGTTGAAAAACGCTTTTTATAACTTACATTTCACCCCCATCGTCTAGACGGGTGGCTGTTCTCTAAGGGTCCGTGTCCCCTCTCGCTCTGTTGTTATCACACTCCAGTGGGTGTGATAATTAATTCAGAAGCGTAGCCCTGTTTTTAAAATCCATGAACTCCTCCCTGATATGGCGCACCGGCGAGTCATTTCCAGTCCTGTACATTGTGGGGGTGTATTGGGTGTACTGGCTGGCTCCAGAACATGCGTAGTGCAAATACTCTGAAGTCGGCGAGTACACCCAATACACCCCCACAATGTGCAGGACTAGAAATGACGCGGAGGTGCGCCACATCAGGAAGGAGCTCATGGATTTCAAACATGGGACAGTGTTTCTGAATTATCACGCCGGCGTGATACCAATGGAGCGAGACGGGACATGGAGCCTTAGAGAACATCATCCGTCTAGAATAGATGATGGGGGGGAACATGTAAGTTATAAGAAGTGTTTATTCAACCACTATACTTCACATTTAGGTCAGACAGGGACGCTTAGGGATGTAGTAGGAAGCTGCAGGGACAGGGAGTCATAGGTTTGGGGGAATAAACTAGCTGACGGGTTCCCTTATCAGTATTGGGTGGGTGGGAGATGCTGCAGCTCAAATATAAAGGGGAACTTCACAGTTTAGCTGACTTTCTTATATACAGGACTCCTCAGAAAGTTCAACATAAGTGAAAGGAACCAGCTGGCGATGCGGCAGATAACCAGTGAAAGGATTTTAATTTACATTACCTGATGATAGAACCACAACCATATGGAATGTGCTGCATAATCAATTACGGTATGTACAAGTGATCAACACAATAATATTCTGTATAATACGTTCTGCTGATAATGCCTCCCAGATAGGTTTAGGAAATAAGAATGATCTGCAACCATTTGCAATTATAATTTGCTGACTGTAGTTTGAAAAGGGAGGAATTATTGTATCATAGTGCCATATTATGGTAAATTGATTGCAACTCAAGGTGAACCTGTAATTTGAGTTACGCTGCTCAACCACAGGCAGTATGAATCAGAGCCCAGCTACACACGTGCAGCCAGGTATATTGCTCTCTGAAATACTCATTGAGAAGATCCGGCCAGGGCCCATAGCTGGAGACAAGGCTGGACTCTCCCAGCTCCGCACCAGATGATACAGGTCTCTCCCATAGCAATTGCAGCCAAGCTTATATTATAATCAATAATAATAAATGTTATTTATATAGCATATATACCGCAGCACTTATATATATATATACTGCAGCACTTTACAATTAACAGATGGCATGTACAGACAATAAAGACTATACAAAGTAATACATGATTCAACTGTTATCAAAAACAGGATAAAGCAGAATTTGAAACTCAAGAAATGTATTACAAGTGATACAGGTGAATCTCAATGAATTAGAATACCATCAAAAGTTAATTTATTTCAGTAATTCAATACATAAAGTGAAATGTATATATTAGATAGAGTCATTACAAACAGAGTGATCGATTTCAAGTGTTCATGACTCACCGTAGCCGGGGGGGGTACACGTAGCGGGCGTTGCTTCTCCTCTGTCACGGAACCGTGCCTGCGGTAGTGTAGGCCCGGTGGTCCAGATCAATAGGGGAATGGCGGAACAGTGGGGGTGATTTGTCTTCGTGACGCCACCTGCGGGTGTTCTGGTAACTTTACCAGCGCTGTTCGGGTCTCCGGGGGATGGTATACAGCGAGATGGAACGCTCCCCACAGGATGAGCGGGAATCCCCGGAGCAGGGAGCTGCGCAAGATGTTGTGAGGCAGCTGCGGGATGCTGCGCGCTGAATCCAGGAATAATGCACAACCACACAAAGTCTCTTTTCGGTACCTTTACTGGATGGTAGTCAGGTACACTCGGACCGGGATAGTGAAGTTGGCACTTATGGAGTTTCACAGCAAGCAGTGTTAGGCTTCCTTTCTCTAGTTCTGGTGCTAAGGTCGGGTGGATGTGGAATCCTTCCGGACCGGGCAGTTTGTTCAATAGAACGGATTTCACCTGGTTGTCAGCACTGAGGGCACTGTAAAAGGGCGATGATAATTCTACCTTCTTCCCTGGGCTCTCGCTGGTAGGTGCGACAGGTGAACAGGGGGCTAGACTCCCTGTGTAGGATGCTGGTTCTCTGCGGTGGCTTTGTAGCTCCCACAGCTTCGGTTCCAGTAACCGGTGTTTAAGGAAAGAGTCAGATTAACTCTGTATTCCTGAGAGGTGTTCTCCTTCTTCCTCTTGTCCCAATTGCAGGGACTCCCACTGGCTAACAGGCTGGTTGGGCCTAGTGTGTTCCTCATAGGGTGGAGGTTTCACACAGGCAGGCAGCTCTTGTAGCGTCTACCACACTCTGAAGTTTCTCCCTCCAAGACTCTATTTATAGGGGGAACTGGCTCAAAGTCACCAGTGTAGCTCCCCTAGAGGCTCGGGGTGAAACCAGGTGTTCTAATTGTTGTTTGTGTTGTGATTTTGCTGTGCTGTTACTTACTCCATTTGTACTCTAAGGATTTCTGTGGTGCCCAACAGGTGCCAGGGTGCCACATTCCCCCTTAGTTAACCTCAGTTCTCCCGGCTGAGCAAAAGTTTCTTTTTACAACTTAACACTAAGCATATTATAACATTCAATTTACATAGTCTTAAAGAAAACACAAAAATCACTGAAAAGGAGTGAAAAATGTGAAAAGGTGAAAAGCAGTCCGTACGGCAATAGTCCATCTGCCGCAGGCTGGAAAAAGGTAAAGTTAGTGGTCACAAAAGTCCTGTGACAATTGTTCAAAGTTTGTGAAAAAGGAAAAAGGTAAAGTCCAGGGATACACGGTAAACTTTATACATTCCCTACGGGTGTCTCTGCTTGGGAGGCCGGTACTAACTTACTATACCTTACCAGGCGCTTTCTGTCCCCAACTTAGTATACTTGGGACAGAGCCCAGTTCCTCCACCCTTCTGTACACTACTTTTTACAGGTTTTTGAAAACTGGTTAATATTTACAACACTTACAGGTTACATTTTCCACTACATTTTAAACCCATTCTCCAAGTTTGTGTGGGGGTTGACCTAATTACTACGTGTGGATCTGCGTAGTGTGGGTGTTTCCAAAGCTGTTGGTGTAGTGTACAAAGTGGTTGGTACTTCTCTATGTCTGCTTTGTGTAAGACCATAGTAAGTGCGGAGTCTATCAACTGGACTGACCTCTGTAGGTAGTTGATTAGAAATGGCTTCTCTTACTGTGGGACTAGCAGGCTGACCGATTACAGGAATCTCAGGTTCCATGATAACAGGCTGCAATTCTTGCACTTGGACTTCTTCTTGTTGGACTTGTGGAATTGGATTAGGTTGCTGATCTTCAACAGGTTGGTAGAAATGCATAACTGGTATGAGGAATGCTTCACCTATTTGTGGCCAATCAGCTGGTAAGTATCCAATTTCTGTAAGGACGAGATTTTCTTTTGTTTCTTCATCTGTAGTTACAGTAGGGTAACTGGTTGCTTGTGGGATTAACTGTGGCGGACATTTCTTCAAATGATCCCTTGAGACAGTCGCAATAGTATTCCCCTTGTCTTTGCTAATAACACAAGTTTTTGAGTTATCAAAGTGTGACGGCATAACGGTGTAGGGTATGGATTCCCAACTGTTATCCAATTTGTTGGTTTTTCGCTTTCTTTTCAGCACTACATCACCTATAGCTAGCGGTTCAGCTGAGGCGTGCTTGTTAAAGTCTTTTTCTTGTTTGTTTCTACTGATTTCAAGGTTCCTTTCAACACTCTCTTGTACTTTCCTGTACTTTTCTTGGCGTTGGCTGACCCAGTCTTCATCAGAAGAATCTTCTGTGGGTTCAACGGTTCCCATCTGCAAATCAATAGGCAGTTTACCTGGTCTTGCTCTCATCAAGTAAGCAGGTGTGTAATTTGTCGAACTGACGGGTATGTGGTTGTAGATGTCCACGAGATCTGGAAGTTTCTCTGGCCATTGATTTCTCTCTTCAACTGGTAAGGTCTTGAGCATGTCAATGACTATGTGGTTCATCTTCTCACATAAACCATTCGTCTGAGGATGATAAGGTGTTGTGCGGATTTTCTTGCACCCATACAGCCCTAAGAATTCTCGGAACAGAGCTGATTCGAAGGCTGGCCCTTGGTCAGTTAAGACTTGGTCTGGATACCCATGGGGGCGACAGAAGTAACTCTGGACCGCTTTGGCTGCTACCTCAGCAGTTAAGTCCTTAACTGGAACGACTACCAGGAATCTTGAGTAGTGATCAACGATGGTGAGAGCGTAGGTGTACCCGGTTCGACTTGGGGTAAGCTTCACGTGGTCGAGAGCAACTATTTCAAGAGTTTTGGTGGTAACGATTGGTTGCAACGGAGCTTTCTGAGTTAGATGGTCTTTCCTTCGAAGGTGACATGGTCCACAATTTTTACACCATTTGTCAATGGAGCCTCTCATACCGACCCAGTAGAACCGATCCTTCAGGAGTCTCTCCAGTTCTTCCATCCAAAGTGTCCTGCATCATCATGGTATGCTTCAAGGATCATTTGGACTTCGGTCTTGGGAACTACAATCTGCCAGATGAGTTCATGGGTTCGTGGATTGAGGTATCTTCTGCATAGTTTACCTTGGTAGACGAACAACCTTCCTTTCTCCTTCCACAGGCGTTTAGCAGTTGGTGAGGCATCAGAGTCCATGTTGGCGTGTTCTTGAGTGATGAGATCCCTTACCAGGCTGACATCTGGGTCGTTGGCTTGAGCCTCCTTCCAGTCATGGTGAGGTAACGGGTTCACGGTCCTCTCTACACGTGTCTGGTTTCTCTGATGACATGTTGCTGTACCGGAACGGTGGAAAGCAGGTAGTTCAATTTCTTCCAGGTCATCTATGTCTTCTCCCTCTTCAGTAAGATGGGGCATTCGGGACAGGGCATCAGCATTGCCGTTCTTGTGACCTGCCCGGTACTTTACAGTGAAGTCGTAGTTAGCGAGTCTTGCTACCCAACGCTGTTCTAGGGCTCCCAGCTTTGCAGTCTCTAAGTGTGTTAGAGGATTGTTGTCTGTGAAAGCTGTGAACGGGGCGGAGGCCAGGTAATGTTTGAAACGCTCTGTGATCACCCAGACCAGGGCCAGGAACTCCAGCTTGAAGGAGCTGTAGTTTTCCGGGTTCCTTTCGGTGGGACGGAGCTTTCTGCTGGCGTAGGCTATCACCTTCTCCTTGCCCTGCTGTCGTTGAGATAGGACTGCTCCTAAACCTTCATTGCTTGCGTCTGTGTACAGTAAAAACGGTAGATTGTAGTCAGGGTATGCCAGGATTTCTTCTCCAGTTAATGCATCTTTCAGCGTTTGGAAGGATTTGTCCTGTTCTGGGCCCCAGTGGAACGGGGGTCCCCTGATCTTGCCGTTTTTGGATTGGCCTACTAAGAGATCTTGCATGGGGGCAGCTATCTTGGTATAGCCTTTGATGAAGCGTCGGTAGTACCCGACCAGTCCTAGAAATTGACGTACCTCTTTGTGGTTGATGGGTGCTGGCCAGTCCTTGATGACGGTGACCTTATCCGGATCCGGTGCTACGCCTTCGGCGCTGACCACATGTCCTAGGTATTGGACCTTGGGTTTCAGCAGGTGGCACTTGGACGGTTTCAGTTTCATCCCGTACTTGGACAGTGACTCAAACACTTCACTCAGGTGTTGGAGGTGATCTTCATAGGTCTGAGAGTAGACAATGACATCATCAAGGTATAACAAGACAGTCTCAAAGTTCTTGTGGCCCAAACAACATTCCATAAGTCTCTGAAATGTTCCTGGGGCATTGCACAAACCGAATGGCATACTGTTGAATTCGCATAAGCCCATAGGAGTAGTGAAGGCTGTCTTCTCACGATCCTCCTCTGCAACGGCAACCTGCCAGTACCCACTAGTAAGATCTAATGTGGAGAAGTAATTGGCAGATTTGAGTGCAGCTAGTGACTCTTCTATGCGTGGTAACGGGTATGCATCTTTGTGTGTGACTTTCTTGATTTGCCTATAGTCTACGCACATCCTCATACTACCATCTTTCTTTTTAACCAGGACTAGTGGTGCGGCCCAGGGACTACAGCTATCCCTAATGACTCCTGCATTCTTCATGTCCTGAAGCATCTCTTTTGCTTTCTGGTAGTGAGTGGGTGGTATAGGCCTGTACCTTTCTTTGATGGGTGCATGGTTGTTTGTGGGGATATGATGTTGTACCCCTCTAATCCTCCCAAAGTCAAGTGGGTGTTTGCTGAACACTTGCTCATACTCCCTAACTACCCGGTATACTCCATTTTTCTGGTGAGAGGGTGTATTATCAGTTCCCACACTGAGGTCTTGACACCATTTCTCTAACTGATCTTTGGAGTGAGGGGGTTCATCAGTGACTATTTGGTTTGAGGATTTTACATCAATCACAGCATCATCTTTTACTTGGTACAATTTTGCAACAGTTGCATATCTAGGCAGTCTGACTTCGTCATCACCATAATTCAATATGCGTACGGGGACTCTCCCCTTTCTTACGTCGACTAACCCTCTGGCTGTCAAGAGCGTAGGACTACTGTCGGACATTACAGGTTCTACTACAGCTTGGTAGTCCTGCCCTCTGAGGCCTATGGCTGCTCGACACCAGATCATCATTTCACTTCTGGGTGGTACCACAATTGGAATGGGATCTGTGACCCTTACTCTGCCAATCTCACCATTTGACAAGGTTACCTGTTGTTGATACACCAGAGCTCTGATCTGCTTTTGGATAGCCCTCTTTTCTCTGGGTTTACCGGCTTCAGCACTCTGTTGGAGTAAAAACAACACTTCATCGAGGCATTTGATCATGACATTGGTACCCAATATGACATATGGATCCTTGTGGTTAGGCTTATCCTGGACCACTAAGATACCCTGGTTTTTCAACTGCACCCTCCCCACCTTTACTGTAGCTTCCCACTGTCCCTCTATGGTAACCGGAATACCATTAGTGGCTTCAAGGTTCATCTCGGGATTAGGGGGTTCTAGCTTAACATCTGGCCAGAACTGCTTGTAAAGGGTACTGGGGATGGATGTCACCTGGGATCCAGTGTCTATCAAGGCGGAGATAGCGATGCCATCGATGACGATGGGTAAGTATGGACAGTCTCCCACATACTTGTGTTCCCAGCTGGACGTAGGGCCTGGACAGTCTACTCCTGGGGTTGGCCCTTCTCGCCCAGGGGTCGCTCGTTTAAAGGACGGGATTGCAGATTGCGTCCTCCTAAGTCGTTCTGCTGACTGTTGCGGCGTCTGTCAGGACTGCGGCGGTCTGCAGGTTTTCCTCGCGACGGCTGTGTCTTTCTCCTCATCCAGGGGACGTCATCCGGGCTGTCGGCGAGTTGAATCTTGTCCGATGGCCTTGCATCTGTCTTGGGTCTTCTCCCAGCTTGTAGCTTGGCCACGTCTTTCATCAGCTGCTCGACGTTAGCACACAGTTGATCAAACCGGTCAGGTGTCACAGTCTGTGCGCTGGACTGAATCGCAGGGATTGGAGATGCTGCTGCCGGCACGGAAGGGGTGTCAGTGTACTGCTGTTGCTGTGAAGCGGGATCAGGTACTTCAGCAAGTCGTTGTCCCCAAACTGTTAAGTCTCTCAAGGTGTCAAACTCTGCGCCTGGATTTTGTATGGACCACCAGCTTGCTTGCTTTCTATCCTCAGATAGTTTAAGGCCCACAATAAATTGTCCAATTAACGCTTTGTTCTCATCTCGAGCACTATCAGGATCGACTTGTTTTAACAGTCTGTATGCTTCTTGCAAGCGCAGTGAATAATCAAGGACAGTTTCTTGTGCCCCTTGATTACAACAATAGAATGACAGTCTTAATCCAGCTTCGGTATGGCACTCAAAGACCCGGGTTAATCTAGCGAATATCTGCTCCACAGATTCCTGAACTTCTACAGGCCAGCTGCGGCTCTGCAGTTCGGCTGCGCCGGTTAATTGTCCCATAATAACTGAAGCTCTTTGCTTACCGGTCATCGGGTACATGTCCAGGGCCTGGCATGTCTTCCTCTGGAAGTTCTCCAAGGTGCTGGGTACACCGCTGTACTTGGGTAACCAGGTCGCACTAGGAACGTAGGGTAGAGACATCGGCATAATCGGAGCGGGTTGCGGTAGCATACCGCCGACTGGTTGCTGTCCATCAAAAGGTATATTTTGAGGTGCCGCTTGGTCTAGCGGGGGCACCGCGTGATCGGGAGCCGGGTTACTCATGGTCGCTCCCCCTTAGTTAAGCGTAGCCTTTCCCTCGGTTGTAAACGGAAGTGTCGGCCTCGCGGTGAGGAGTGAGGCACCACGGGACTTTCCGGTTCCTGCTGCGTACGGAGGAAGTCGTCAGAGTGTGGGGGCGGAGCCAATCTTCGTGCCCTCTGCACAGTCACGCCCCTTCTTTTCCCGCCTTTTCGCGCAGCAATGGCGGACCAAATGTACAGTTCGATATTTACAGTCAATAAATAGCACACAATACCCGTGATAACGGGCCTGCTCGTATCCTGTTCGTGACGCCAAATTCTGACTCACCGTAGCCGGGGGGGGTACACGTAGCGGGCGTTGTTTCTCCTCTGTCACGGAACCGCGCCTGCGGTAGTGTAGGCCCGGTGGTCCAGATCAATAGGGGAATGGCGGAACAGTGGGGGTGATTTGTCTTCTTGACGCCACCTGCGGGTGTTCTGGTAACTTTACCAGCGCTGTTCGGGTCTCCGGGGGATGGTATACAGCGAGATGGAACGCTCCCACAGGATGAGCGGGAATCCCCGGAGCCGGGAGCTGCGCAAGATGTTGTGAGGCAGCTGCGGGATGCTGCGCGCTGAATCCAGGAGTAATGTACAACCACACAAAGTCTCTTTTAGGTACCTTTACTGGATGGTAGTCAGGTACACTCGGACCGGGATAGTGAAGTTGGCACTTCTGGAGTTTCACAGCAAGCAGTGTTAGGCTTCCTTTCTCTAGTTCTCTCTCTAAGGTCGGGTGGATGTGGAATCCAGCCGGACCGGGCAGTGTATCCAATGGAACTTGCTTCACCTGGTTAACAGCACTGAGGGCACTGTAAAAGGGTCTGAGCAGGATCAGTACTCTTCCCTGGGCTCTCGTGGATGGGTGCATCAGGTGGAACAGGTGGAACAGGATGCTGCGCGCTGAATCCAGGAATAATGCACAACCACACAAAGTCTCTTTTCGGTACCTTTACTGGATGGTAGTCAGGTACACTCGGACCGGGATAGTGAAGTTGGCACTTATGGAGTTTCACAGCAAGCAGTGTTAGGCTTCCTTTCTCTAGTTCTGGTGCTAAGGTCAGGTGGATGTGGAATCCTTCCGGACCGGGCAGTTTGTTCAATAGAACGGATTTCACCTGGTTGTCAGCACTGAGGGCACTGTAAAAGGGCGATGATAATTCTACCTTCTTCCCTGGGCTCTCGCTGGTAGGTGCGACAGGTGAACAGGGGGCTAGACTCCCTGTGTAGGATGCTGGTTCTCTGCGGTGGCTTTGTAGCTCCCACAGCTTCGGTTCCAGTAACCGGTGTTTAAGGAAAGAGTCAGATTAACTCTGTGTTCCTGAGAGGTGATCTCCTTCTTCCTCTTGTCCCAATTGCAGGGACTCCCACTGGCTAACAGGCTGGTTGGGCCTAGTGTGTTCCTCATAGGGTGGAGGTTTCACACAGGCTGGCAGCTCTTGTAGCGTCTACCACACTCTGAAGTTTCTCCCTCCAAGACTCTATTTATAGGGGGAACTGGCTCAAAGTCACCAGTGTAGCTCCCCCTAGAGGCTCGGGGTGAAACCAGGTGTTCTAAGTGTTGTTTGTGTTGTGATTTTGCTGTGCTGTTACTTACTCCATTTGTACTCTAAGGATTTCTGTGGTGCCCAACAGGTGCCAGGGTGCCACATTTATTTCTGTTAATGTTGATGATTATGGCTTAAAGCCAATGAAAACCCGAAGGTCATTATCTCAGAAAATTATAGTAGGGAGAATGAAGGGTTAAAAACCATGCTGCCGTATTCCACAAAACATCAAAAGGTGAATATGATATTAATTTATTAGTCAATGCATTTCAGGGCTGCCTGGCCCCTCCCTCATGACAAATCAATATCATATTGCCATGACCTTATATAGCGACTCTTATTGTCTTCAGCTTGGCCTACTGGTCAGCAGTTACTCTGCAACCCCAGCCCAGGGGCCCCTGTGTAAGTCCACATCACTGTGCAGGTGTTAAAGGGTGGAGACCGGGGCAACGCTTGGGATCTCGAAAAAAAAAAATGGCTTTCGCCAGGGGCGTACATAGAAATAATGGGGCCCTATAGAAGTATTTCTAATTGGGCCATCCCTCCTCCCCTCAAAAAAAATTATAATATTTGTCGGGGTCACTTTAGAACATATTTCAAACTTTACAGCCCTTACAAAGAAATTTTCCTCCTATTGAAGCCCCTGGATTCCCCTTTCATTGCAGCCATAAAGTATGATGCCCCCACAGTGATTTCCTCCACACACAATATGATGACCCTACTGTGCCTTCCTCAACCACCCCGGCAAAGAACGGTGACCCCAGCACAGTATAATCCCTGTGACCCCCACACAGCCCTCCATGGGGGCCATCCTCCTTTCCACGCTGCATAATGGCCCTTACACAGCTCTCCACATCCACACAGTATGATGGCCCCACACAAACCTTCACACTGTATAATTGCCTGCATATAGTATAATGGCCCTCAAATAATAATAATAATCTTTATTTATATAGCCCCGACATGTTCCGCAGCGCTTCCCAATTCAGAGGTTCATATTTAAACAATCATAAGAAACAGTTATCAGAAAATACAATACAATACAATAATAACAATAATACAATACAATACAAAGCATAAAACAATACAATAATTAAACCAAAATAATGACAGCCCTGCTCATAAGAGTTTACAATCTAACAATGAGGTGGGGGTGACACAAAGTACAGGGTTACTGATTGCAGGAAGGGGGGAGGGGAGACATGCAGCCAATATACTCACAAGGCTGATGATTAAGGAGGCTAATTCCTCCGAAACGCGTCCAGCGGCACCCCCTGTGTGCTGTGATGATTTTATGATTTCACAATAAAAGGAATATGAAGCATGCCACTGGATCTTCTCTACATTTTCTTATGACAAAGTACAGGAGCTTATTTACAATGACAGTATATTCAACTTGAGGAGATGGGGAACAGATAGGAACAGCATAAGTGGCCACAAACCATTATTTGTGATCCACTTGATACTGATGGAGCAGATAGGCTATGTCTAGATGACTTTGACTAGGGATCATGATAGGCCACCCTAAAAAAGATGTGTTTTTAGGGATCGCCTTGAACTATGTAAGTTGTGGATACATCTAATTTCTTGGAGTAAAGCATTCCAGAGAATTGGTGCAGCTCAGGAGACGTTTTGGAGCTGGGAGTGGGAGGTTCGGATTAATGCAGAAGTGAGATTAAAGTCACTTCCAGAGCAAAGAGAAGGGGTGGTGTGATAGATAGAGATGAGAGAGGAGATGTAGAAGGGTGCTGCACTGTGAAGAGCTAAGTGGGTGAGAGCAAGCAGTTTGAATTGGATCCTATAGTGTATAGGCAGCCAGTGCAATGACTGGTATAGAACAGAAGCGTCTGAGTAACGGTTTGGTAGATAGGTGATCCTGGCTACTGCATTAAGGATGGACTGGAGAGGGGAGAGTCTAGTGCGGGGGAGGCCAATTAAAAGAGAATTACAATAGACAAGGCGGAAGTGAATCTAAGCCACAGTGAGAGTTTTTGTGGTTTCCAAGGTGAGAAAGGGGCGAATTCTAGAGATGTTCTTCAGGTGCAAGTGACAAGAGCAGGTGAGAGATTGTATATATGAGGTGAAGGAAAGCTCAGAGTCAAACATAACACCGAAACAGCGAGCCTGCTGACTAGGCATTATCGTGGTGCCGCACACTGAGAGGGAGATGTCATATTTAGGGAGGTTAGTGGAGGGCGGAAGCAGAAGAAGTTCAGTTTTGGAAAGGTTGAGTTTCAGATAGAGAGCGGACATGATATTGGAAACTGCGGTTAGACAGTCATTGGTGTTCTTTATTAGAGCGGGCGTAAGGTCAGGGGAAGAAGTGTATAGTTGTGTGTCATCCGCATAAGGATGATACTAAAAGCCAAATCTGATGATGATATGTCCAATCGGGGCTGTGTATAGCGAGAAAAGAGAAGAGGTCCAAGGACTGAATCCTAAGGGACCCAAAAGTCATAGGAAGAGGGGAGGAAGTGGAGCCTGCAAATGATACACTGAAAGAGCAGTCAGAAAGATAGGAAGAGAACCAGGAGAGAGCCATGTCCTTAATGCCGACGGACTGCAGCATGGAGAGTAGGAGATGGTGGCCAACAGTGTCAAAGGCTGCAGAAAGGTCAAGAAGAATAAGCACAGAGTGGTCACCATTATGTTTTGCTGTCAGAAGGTCATTGGTCACATTGGTGAGGGCAGTTTCTGTAGAATGTAGGGGGCGGAAACCAGACTGTAATAGGTCTAGAAGAGAGTGAGCGGAGAGGTAATGAGTGAGGCAGGACTAGACCAGGCACTCCAACAGTTTAGAGATGAAGGGTAGATTGGAGACTGATCTGTAGTTGTTTGTGCAGGATGAGTCGAGAAACATTTTCTTTAGTAATGGAGTAATGATAGACTGTTTGAAGGAGGAGGAAAAGATGCCAGAAGAGAGGGAGAGATTGAACTTTTTGGTTAGGTGAGTGGTGACCACCAGAGAGAGAGACTGGAGTAGGTGTGAGGGGATGGGGTCAGCAGTGCATGTGGTGGGGCGAGAGGAAGAGAGGAGCCTGGAGACTTCATCTTCTGTGACTGGGTCAAAAGTAGAGAGTGAGCTGGAGGAAATGTAGGGAGAGGTAGGGGTAACAGCGATTTGATGTTGGGAGTTGATTTCCTGACGGATGTTTTCTATTTTCTCTGTGAAGTAAGAAGCCAGATCATCAGCACAGAGGTCAGTGATGGGGGCCTGCACTTTAGGACTGAGGAGAGAGTGAAAGGTTTCAAAGAGTTTTTTTGGATTGTTGGATAGTGAGGAGACCAGGATGGTGAAGTAGGTCTGTTTGGCAAGGTGAAGGGCAAAGTTCCGCAACAAGGAGGATACGAAATATACCATGCTTTTTGCGTGAATCGGACAACCGGGACTCATCACTGGAGTCAAAGAAATTGTCTAGTGAGAACATCTCTGCAACCTGGACTCAAGAAAAACGTTGTGGCAAATTTTGTTGATACCAATAAAGTTCTCCTGCCACAGCAAGGTTGGACTGATTAAGCAGTTTGTGAAAGTGCTACTAAAAGATGGAGAGACTTGTATGTACCTGTGTACCAAGTTTCAGGGAGTGTCTGCAGCAGCACTGAAGGTAGGCCCTTTTGTGAGTCCCAGATATTTGGAAACGTATGAAGGATGACAAGTTCGAAACAAAAATAAAAGCTGTTACAAAAAGGGCTAGGGATTTTGTGAAGAACATGCTGAAATGTTTCAAAGCCATATTGTGTTGACCAATATAATTAAGAACGTAGGATTTATACATACCGTATATACTCGTGTATAAGCCGAGTTTTTCAGCCCAAAAATTGGGCTGAAAAGTCCCCCCCTCGGCTTATACACGGGTCAATACGGTATGCTGTGGGGGGGGGAGCTGTGACCGGGGGCTGGAGGAGGCAGGAGGGGGCCGCGGTGACCGCAGGCGGTCACGTGGGGCCGCTCATTAGTGCAATGAATATGCACGGCATCCCCCCGTCCATCAGTGGCGGGGGGATGCCGTGCATATTGCACTACACAGCCCCCTCTCCTTAATATGCGTCCCGCAGTAGTAATAAACAGCCCCCCCCCCTCCTTATCATGTCCCCCCGGCTGCGGCAGCTGTGAAAATAACAAACAGTTTATACATCACCTTCCGACGCAGCTCTCCGCTCCTCCGGTCCTCAGCATCTCCGCTCGCCGGCTTCTTCTTCCTTGTTGTGCCGGTGTCATGTGACCGGGCGCAGGAGATGACGTCATTTCCTGCGCGCGGTCACAAGCCGGCACATCAAGGAAGAAGAAGCCGGCGAGCGGAGATGCTGAGGACCGGAGGAGCGGAGAGCTGCGTCGGAAGGTGATGTATAAACTGTTTGTTATTTTCACAGCTGCCGCAGCCGGGGGGGGACATGATAAGGAGGGGGGGGGGCTGTTTATTACTACGGGGGGACGCATATTAAGGAGGGGGGGCTGTGTACTACCACTGGGGCTGCTGGATACTACACTGGGGCTGTATATACCTCTGGGGCTGCTGTATACTACCACTGGGGCTGTATATACCTGTGGGGCTGCTGTATACTACACTGGGGCTGTATATACCTCTGGGGCTGCTGTATATACCTCTGGGGCTGTATATACCTGTGGGGCTGCTGTATACTACCTCTGGGGCTGCTGTATACTACCTCTGGGGCTGCTGTATACTACCTCTGGGGCTGCTGTATACTACCTCTGGGGCTGCTGTATACTACCTCTGGGGCTGCTGTATACTACCTCTGGGGCTGCTGTATACTACCTCTGGGGCTGCTGTATACTACCTCTGGGGCTGCTATATACTACCTCTGGGGCTGCTGTATACTACCTCTGGGGCTGCTGTATACTACCTCTGGGGCTGCTGTATACTACCTCTGGGGCTGCTTTATACTACCTCTGGGGCTGCTGTATACTACCACTGGGGCTGTATATACCTGTGGGGCTGCTGTATACTACCACTGGGGCTGTATATACCTGTGGGGCTGCTGTATACTACCACTGGGGCTGTATATACCTGTGGGGCTGCTGTATACTACCACTGGGGCTGCTGTATACTACCACTGGGGCTGTATACTACCTCTGGGGCTGCTGTATACTACCTCTGGGGCTGCTGTATACTACCTCTGGGGCTGCTGTATACTACCTCTGGGGCTGCTGTATACTACCTCTGGGGCTGCTGTATACTACCTCTGGGGCTGCTGTATACTACCTCTGGGGCTGCTGTATACTACCTCTGGGGCTGCTGTATACTGCCTCTGGGGATGCTGTATACTACCTCTGGGGATGCTGTATGCTACCACTGGGGCTGTATATACCTCTGGGGCTGCTGTATACTACCTCTGGGGCTGCTGTATACTACCTCTGGGGCTGCTGTATACTACCTCTGGGGCTGCTGTATACTACCTCTGGGGCTGCTGTATACTACCTCTGGGGCTGCTGTATACTACCACTGGGGCTATATACTACCTCTGGGGATGCTGTATACTACCACTGGGGCTGTATATACCTCTGGGGCTGCTGTATACTAACTACTGGAGCTGCTGCTGTATATACCACTGGGGCTGCTGCTGTATACTACCACTGGGGCTGCTGCTGTATACTACCATTGGGGGGCCTGTATACCACACTGCTGGGGGCTGTATACCTGTGCTGGAGTCCACCCTCGGCTTATACACGAGTCAATAGGTTTTCCCAGGTTTTGGGGGCAAAAGTAGGGGGGTCGGCTTATACACGGGTCGGCTTATACACGAGTATATACGGTAAGCAAAATTAACCTTAAATACATTACACTTATTCATTTCTCATATAACTCGTAGTATATTCAATTTTAAAAGAAAATACAAAAGATATTTACAAAAGGATTTGGGAAAAATTTGATCTAATAAATGGAATCTATAAAATATTCATAACCTACCAATAAGTGACATCCCGAGAAATTATTTTTACTAATATGAAGAGTTGCATTTATTTTTCACAAAAGCATAGAAGATGTCGATCTGGATTAGAATCCGCAGAAATACCCAAACATTCTTTATTCTAAGCCTTTATCAGAATGAATACAATATTCCAGTTGAATGTCAGCATTTAACAGAATAACATTTGAAGAATAGTTCTTGATGTCTAACATTTAAACAAGTGTACGGGGTACAATCCTCAGGCATCTGGACCCATATTAAAATGAATGTTTAATAATAAACGCAATGATCTTTTAACATTTTCCCAGCTGATACTATTAAATAAGCATTAGAATAGCATTTTAAGCTCATTTGTATGTATTACAAAATTCAGTAATTCTTTACAAAGGGATTACATGTAATAAAATAAAAGAATGAACCATCAAATAATCCTTGCTTTCATACGCTGCCTATGTATGCAGGTTTTTTTCTACCATTACATTAATTTTATTCAATTTTTGATTGGTAATATTAGAAACATTTGAACTAAATGCATAGGAAAATAGCAGATTATATTTATATATCTATATACATCTACTCCTATTGGGGCAACTATAAGCAATGCAGAAGTGTAACGGTACCGTTACACAGCACGATGTTGGAACGATGTTGGCAACGATCTCACGGGAGCGCGGTAGTTTCCGACATTGTATTGACATCGTTGGTGAGATGTCACACGTCTAGATATCGTGGACAATGTTATGGGCAGGTATCGTTCGCACAACCCAGCAAACGATACCTGCTCATTGCTGTGAATGTGCGAAGTCGTCAACGACATCGTTATCGCGGTGTCACACACAACGATACGGCAGATTTATAGAGTTGATATCGTCAGGTTTTACAACATGTTCATAAACCTGTCAACTCCGATCCAACAATTTATCGCTGTCGTATCGTGCTGTTACACGCAACGATGCACTTGTAATGTTGTTTCGACGTCGCTCAAACCGTGACGTTTCAGCGATATCGCCCACGATATCGTGCCGTGTAACGGTACCTTAAGTGGCAACTGGTGGGGTTTTATACCTTCATAAACAAGTATATATTATGATCAGTAGCTTAACTTGAAGCTCATGGGCCCTGATGGAAAAGCTCCAATGGGGCCCTTTATTATTGTAAATCTGTAATAGCATTAGTCTTTTTCTATAGGCCATAGGGACTTTTGGGCCCCCCAGGCTCCAGGGCCCCGGTGCGATTGGAACCCTGCACAAATTGTACTTACGCAGTGTATGATGCTGAAAAGTAAGAAAGAATGCTTTCAAAATTAGAAGTGTTAGTAGTAGAGACTGGTGAATCTATTCAGTTTTACACATCTGTGTCATGGAGAATATGGAACTTGTAAATTGGTTCCCACAAATTCAGCAAACTGGCTGAACAGTTGAGGTCCAGCAAAAGGCTAAACAAAATGAAAGAAAAAACATTGTTGACCTGTCCAGATTCCCTCACTCCTCCCTGCCGGCTTTCCTGTCCTTTTAAGTTTCCGTCACTCCACATCTGCATCCTGGTGTTCACTCTAGAGCAGGACTTCACTACACATGCTCTAAGGTCTACATGCAGCCAGAAGACCAGGCCCAAAATGAGCATCCGGAGAGAAAAAGATGCAGAGGGTCAGGCAATGCTTAGGAACAAGTAGGAGGTGAGTATGAGTTTAGGTTTCTTTTCTTTTTACATA
The DNA here is from genome assembly GCA_033576535.1 of Allobates femoralis. Taxonomy (NCBI): domain Eukaryota; kingdom Metazoa; phylum Chordata; class Amphibia; order Anura; family Aromobatidae; genus Allobates; species Allobates femoralis. The sequence continues at coordinate 505,784,439 of JARQOC010000005.1, forward strand.
TTATGTTTATTACAGTCCAAGTCTCCACAGAGAATAATGTGCTATTGTTGGAGACAAACGTATTTGGAAATTACTGGTATTTTGGGTCCAGAGGGCGTCCTATCTGTGACTGACAGCTATCTACTATATTATTGTTTAGTGGCCACTTCCGTCTGAGGCCGGAATTGCGCGCCAGTGCTCATTGGGCGACGGCTGCCGCGGCGGCCAATGAGCACCGCGTATGCAAAAGAGCTGCACGTGCAGGTCTGCGGCGAGTCAGCCGGGAGATGACCGGCATTAGCCAGTCATCTCCCTGTTGGCATGCCGCTAACCTCTGTGCAGCAGTAGCTGATCCGCGGCTGCCTTGCCGCACAGAGGTCCACGGCGAGCCAGCCGGCTGCTCGCTGCAGTAGTATCCCGAGCGGGATTTAAATCCCCCACCAAGCCACGCTACGTCCCTGATTGATTGCCACGGCTGCGGCGACCAATCAGCGAAGCGGCTCGGCTAGGAGCGCCGTTTTGAATGCGACCAATCAGTGGCGTGGCATTCAAGCCAAGCGCCACGTTTTTCTGATTGGTCACCGCGTTCTGCGTCGACCAATCAGAGAAGCGGCACACAGTGTATTTTAAGTATGGTGCCAAGGCACACACCGCTTCTCTGATTCAGCGCCGACCAATCAGATTGAGCGCTGCCGCACAGGATGCCTGTGTCAGTCTTCACTGTCACTCTTGCATTCTATTCATGAAACAGAAGGCTCAGGATGGCCAGCGCTCATTGCCTGAGCCAATCCTGAGTCTCCTGTTTCATGAATAGAATGCAAGAGTGACAGTAAGGACTGACTCAAGCATCTCGCGTGGCAGCATTCAATCTGATTGGTTGGCGCTGAACGCGCCGACCAATCAGAGAAGCGGCGTGCACCTTGGCGCCAGATTTGTCTGCAGCGTTTCCTGTGCGGCGCTGTAAAGCGCATTCCCAGCAGCTGCCTGTGTGACTGGTTGAGAAGGTAAATATCAGGTAACTAGGGGCAGCGTTATCCAGCACTGCATAGCGGTAACGCTATGCAGTGCTGGGAAAAGTACTAAGTTTAAGCCGCAATCCGGTAATCTAGGGTCATAACGTAAATGTGACCCTAGCCTAAGTGTGCAAACAGAAACAGCTGTCAGTCCCTGATAGGACCGCCCACTGGACCCAAAATCCTAGAAAGAGCAGGGGTTTAAATGATGAAATCACAGGGTATACTGAATCTTTTCTCACAAAACTATATATATAAATCTACTCAGTTCCCCCTGCTCTATAACATGGTGCCTGCAGATTGCACTGGATTTTCATTGTGACTGGATCCCTTTAATGCAGGTTTGAAAAAATCACTGATTTATCTGTAGACCTACCAGTACTTTAAATGCTGAGCTCTTTTTAACCCTTGTTCACAGCATTGATTATTAGCTTTCTAAGAACACTGAAATATGCCAATCAATGGTTGGGTTGGCGTTATACGGTGTTTATAAATATGGAGGCCTACGTTGCAGCAGGTTTACTTGTCTTTACATTATGCTGCTCTCAGATTAAGTGGCAAAAACCTGGTGATGGTTTCCCTTTAAAGTAAAGGAAATTATTTAGAAAAATACTCAAATTTCAACCAAAAGTACATTTATGTTTTTATTCCTATAGTTAAATGTCTCATAGGAAATGTCCCAAGTTTTCTAGTGTAGGAGAGATGTAAATGAATAGCAACCTTCACAATCTGTGCACTGCAGCCTGGGTACTCTGTGCTTTACTTTTTTATCTGTAAACATAGTATAATAGATTCTATTTGTATCCTTCTTTGTCTCTTTTGTTAGGAAAACTTTGTGTTTGTATTATCACATGAAAGTCACAAGGAATGAGCAATCATTGAACCTCAAATATTTTAAGAGTCATCATCCTGGAACCTCTCACCGCCTTACAGTACAGCACGGCTCCACTGTTTACTCTACTGACACCAACATATCTTGTTTTTCATCCTAAGCCATTATTTCATTTTTTTTCTTCACAGTAAGTAAATAAAAGATATTCTGTTTTGCTTGTGAGGCGCCCCCAGGCCATGGGGTACTCAGGGCCATGCCGGTGCTGTCTTTCTGTGAATCACGGTAGTCGTGACCCAGTCCTGTGGCCTGGGCTCAGTCCAAAAAGGAAGGGGTTATTTACAGGGGATTTTGTCGTGACGCCACCCGGGGTATGTGGTCAGTGGGGACCACTGCTGCCGTATTCCTGCTGGGGACGGTAACTTAGGGCAGTGTGGATGATAAGCCCTCCTCGGGTAAGGCTGAGTGTCCCCAGGGCAGGTGTAAATAGTCTATGTGTGGGATGCAGGGCAACAGGAACAAGGAATAAGCAGACTCACTGTTTTTTAGTTTTCTCAGTCTTTTACTGGAGCAGGGTCTTGAGAGCAACTTGGGGTTATTCTCACCTGACCGGGTTTTTGGCTCCCTTACTGCGCTTGCAATATGGCTCCTGCTGCTGCTTAAGCTTGGCTGCCGGCTCTGTCTCATCCTGTGAGATACCGGTATGACAGGCAACTCGAGTCCTTTACTTATACCCTGTTGCCGGGTGTCAGTGTTGCTGGAATCTATACGTTGCTGTGTCTCTGGTTAGTGTGGCTGAGAATCTGAAACTCCCACCGTCCGGTATTGACTGTCGGGATGTGTGACTCTGCACAGTCTTGAACTCCAATGTCCGTTCTATGCGCCTTTCCTCTGGGGAGAGCACGGAGTTGCTCAGCCTCCCAGGTGTGTTCCTCCTCCTTTCCTCAGTCCCTAGCGTTATGCCTGGAACTCATCAGTGGACCCTGAGATGAGCTTAGCACTGCTCCTTTACTCTCAGGTCTTCTTCACTGTCCTCCTAGGAACTGAACTCTTCACAGCCCTCTTTGGAGCTGAACTAACTTGGTCCTTCCCAGACCAGAATATATAGGGGAGATCATCTCAAAAAAACGGACCAATTTGTGGAGAGTTTGTGTTCAAATAATTATTGTACACAGATAGCCAAGTGAAAGTTTTTATTAAACAAAACATAGAATTACAATGGCTCTTACATACATACATCATAATCAATATTTTAAAACAGGCAAGATCGATTAGAGGATACCTAAAGGTGGTAATTCCAACAACCAGCACAAATTAAAAAAGCCCTAGCAAGGGGATCTCTTAAAAAAGAGGGGGAGACATCTTGCTGCAAAGACCACTAGGGTCAGGTCCCTTTGTTCTACTTAGTATCGGCTGATAATGCCAAAGTCAATCAAGGGACAACCAATCACTAAGTCCCTGAGGAAACCCGACAGGGAAAAACGCGTCCCCTCTCCGACATCAGCCTTGAGACAAGCCAGCATGTGTGAGTGAAAGTCGTGGGTGCCTCTGCACAGCTGCAGGACTTGGTGATTGGTTCACCAATGTTTAGGCACACAGGGGCTCTCCAAACACGACATGGTGTCCGCCAACAATTTGAATCGAAAATCAGCTCAAATTGTTAGCAGACAGCATGTCACATTTAGAGAGCGCCTGTGTGCCTAAACATTGGAGCTCCCCCACAAGTGACTCCATTTTGGAAACTAGACCCCCCATGGAACTTATCTAGATGTATAGTGAGCATTTTGAACCCCCAAGTACTTCACAAACTAATCCGTAAAAATGGAAAAAAAAAGTTTTTGTGGAAAAAAAGTACTTTTTCATTTTTATGGATCAATTTGTGAAGCTCCTTGGGGTTCAAAGTGCTCACTATTCATCTAGATACGTTCCTTGGGGGTCTAGTTTCTAAAATGGGGTCAATTGTGGGGGAGCTCCAATGTTTAGGTACACAGGGGCTCTCCAAACGCAACATGGTGTCCGCTAACAATTTGAATGGAAAATCAGCTCAAATTGTTAGCGAACACCATGTCGCATTTGGAGAGACCCTGTGTGTCTAAATATTGGAGCTCCCCCACAAGTGACCCCGTTTTCGAAACTAGACACCCCAGGGAACTTATCTAGATGGGTGGTGAGCACTTTGAACCCTCAGATGTTTCACAAATTCATCCGTAAACGTGAAAATGGTCTTTTTTTTCACAAAAATTTTATTTTAGCCTAAATCTTTTCATTTTCACATGAGCAACAGGATAAAATGCATCCTAAAATTTGTTGGGCAATTTCTCCTGAGTACACCGATACCTCATATGTGGTCATAAACCACTGTTTGGGTGCACGGCAGGGCTCGGAAGGGAAGGAGCGCCATTTCATTTTTTGAATGGCGAAATATTTCCAAAAGTCAAATTGCGCTCCTTCCCTTCTGAGCCCTGCCGTGCGCCCAAACACTGGTTTATGACCACATATGAGGTATCGATGTACTCAGGAGAAATTGCCCAACAAATTTTAGGATCTTTTTTATCCTGTTGCTCATGTGAAAATGAAAAAATTGAGGCTAAAAGAACATTTTTGTTAGAAGAATTAAAATGTACATTTTTTCCTTCCACGTTCCCTTAGTTCCTGTGAAGCACCTGAAGGGTTAATAATCTTCTTGAATGTAGTTTTGAGTAGCTTGAGGGGTGCAGTTTTTGGAGTGGTGTCACTTTTGGGTGTTTTCTGTCATGTACACCCCTCAAAGGGACTTCAAATGTGATGTGGTCACTAAAAAAATGGTTTTGTAAATTTCGCTGTAAAAATGAGAAATTGCTGATGAACTTTGAACCCTTATAACTTCCTACCCAAAAACTGTTTTTTCCCAAAATTGTGCTGAGATAAAGTAGACATGTGGGAAATGTTATTTATTAACTATTTTGTCTCACATAACTCTCTGGTTTAGCAGAATAAAAATTAAAAATTTGAAAATTGTGAAGTTTTCAAAATTTATGCCAAATTTTTTATTTTTTTGCAAATAAACGCAAAAATTATCGATCAAAATTTAATACTAACATGAAGCCCAATATGGCACAAAACACAATCTGAGAATCGCTAGGATCCGTTGAAGCGTTCCAGAGATATTACCTCATAAAGGGAGAGTGGTCAGAATTGACAAAAATGCCAAGGTCTTTAGTGTCAAAATACGCTGAGTCAATGAAGGGGTTAATGGCTTATGCACATGTGCTAAGAAGCGGTGAGCATCACTAGTACCGTACTGTATCTGCACAGGGAGGGAGGTACAACAGTACATTAGAAGGGTAACACTAGTTCCGGAAAACTGATGCACCGCTGGACTCGTCCTGTCCAATTAGAATATAATTTGTATATAATTTGAACAGCACACACTTCATTAAAATGCAGTAATACACCTCTACAAAATATTGGTGGCAGAGATTCATGCATTATTAGATAACCTGGTGTACTTAATCTTAAAAATTAATTTTACTCCCTTTGAATTATAAGTGCATAATTTGATTACTTGATTTTTAGTTAAACAGTTTTGGTGCTATCTGTATAAGATGATATAAATAGTGGTAAATTCTCAGGGGATGAAGGACAGTGATTGTCCTTCTTTCATAAAAGTGCATTTAGTCGGTCATAGAATATGTGAACAAGTGTTCATAAGAACGCTCATTCTCAATTTTTGGAGTATTTAAATATGTTGCAATAATCTGTTGAACAAGCAAAATTCTCATTCATTGGGTGATCAGATCTTTTATGGAGGCAAGAATAATCATTTTTCTCAGTATTCAGTAAATGAGTGGTGATAAACTTGGGCTCTTGTTTTAGCATAAGGCTACGTTCACACGTAGCATATTTCCCGCGCTTTTTTGCGGGTGCGTTTTTTCCTGCGTTTTGCGGCCATGCTATTTAGCGCCGATAAAAAAACGGGGTGCATTCACACACCACTTTTTATTTTACGGCCGCATTTTTCCCCCAAAAGCGCAGAAGAAAGTGATGTCACATGGGGGCAGGTATAATCCTATTCCCGTGTGACATGTATGTACTTTCGCTTTAGCAGTGTATATATATACACTGCTAATGCGAAATAAAAGAAAGCAATGGTAATAATATTAGAATAAAATACCTCTCTGCCAACTGTCCCGGGCGTCCACGTCCGATCGCTGCAGGACCTGAAACAGCTGACCAGCGGCAAACCGATCAGCTGATGTGTCACCTGACAGCTGAATGGTTTTAACCACCTGACAAAACCAATGGGCAGGCAGTTTAATTGATCGGCTGATGCTGTCAGCTGATGTCGCACACTAGGGACCAGAGTACTCGAGACCAGGTCTATACTGTCTCATGGGGGATGTCAGGGTGCCAGGCCCAGTCCCGTTGTCTCAGATGCAGCAAGTAAAGGGAGTATTTACAGGGAAATTTGTCATGACGCCACCCGGTGTATGTGGTTAGTAGAACCACCGCTGCTGTATTCCTGCTGGGGACGGTGACTTGGGGCAGCATGGATTGTAAGCCCTCTGGCCATCAGTACAGTGGGCCTACTGTCTGAGTACACAGGTTCTACCAGGGCCTGATAATCTTGCCCCTTAAGGCCTATTGTGGATCTACACCAGACCAACATTTCAGTTTTGGAAGGTATCACAATGGCTATTGGGTCACTTACCCTTGCACTACCAATTTCTCCTCCAGTCATCTCTACCTGCTGTCTCATCATCAGAGCCTTTATTTCCTTCCGCAGGACTCGTTGTTGTCCGGAATTGGCAGTATCGGCCATCGCCTGTAAAACAACAATAATTTCTGCAAGACAACTTTCCATTACATTCATTCTTAGCAGAATAGTTGGATCATGTTCATGCCGATCAACATCAACAATTAAACAATTTTCACCCCTTGATCTTTTAATTCTACTCTCCCAATTTTAATGTCCGAATCAGTCCAATACCGTTTATAAAGTGTATAAGGTATGGATGAGATCTGCAAGCCGGTGTCCAGTAGAGCGTTCAGGGGAATGCCATCCAGCACAACAGGTATAATTGGACATCTTCCCACTTACCTGTCCAACTTGGTGGGCCTTGTGAGTTCATTCCTGAGGAGTGGCCTACTTTCCCAGGGGATCCTTGTTTAAAGCACATTCCCTGGTAAAGTGGCCTGCCTCCCTGCAGAGGCGACAAATGGGCTGTCCATCCGGGTGCTAGCGATCGCTGGGTTGTCCTCTTGTCGCTGGATACTTCCTGGGCCTCATCCACGGGACATCTTTTTTGCTTGTAGCCAGCTCAATATTCCCCATCTGCTTGGATCCACGCAGTTCTTGCATAGCATTGGCCATCTCAGCTACAGTTTTGGTTAGGGCTACAATCTTTTGGTTTAGAGCCTCATTGGTGATGGGCTCCTGAGGTTTAGCACTATCCCCTGACATGGCTGATGGGTTTTGTACTGTAGCCAAGCATTGGGCGGAGTCTGTATCATGAGGCTCTTCTGCCTGAAATATGCAGGATTCTGTATAGCCATCATCTGCAGCCGGCCTCTATGAGGAGGGAATAGGAGTCCATACACAAATTGGTCAATAAGCAGTTTATCTTCCTCTTGTGCCAAGGCGGGTTCTGCCTGTTTGAGTGCCCTGAGAGACTCCTGCAGATATAAAGCAAAGTCTCTCACACTCACTTGTGGTTTCTGCCAGCACCCAAAGAATCTCATTTTAGCTCTGGCATCTACACTGGTCTCAAAGGTAGCTTTTAGCCTGGCCATTATATGTTCCACAGTGTCTTTATCATCATCCGACCAGGACTTTGTCTCCCGCTGTGCATGACCAGTTAACTGTCCCATTAGTATGCTGACGCGCTGGCCATCTGTCAGGGGGTATATACTGTAATAGCTGTCGAGCTGTTCTTTAAAGTCAGTGAGGTTATTGGGCTCACCTGCGTATTGCGGCAGCCACGTCGCCCCCAGGGTGTATGGCATCAGGAACGGCATGATCGGTTAAATCCCTTGCGCTGCAGCACCGACGGGTGCTCCATCCACTCGCCGTGCGGGATCCACTGGCTGCAACATCTTCTGCCCCTTAGTTAATGTTGACCCTTTCAGTCTTCTACTTCCGTCGGGGTGTGCAATTATAGTTCCGCTGGTGCAGCATGGTTTTGCGTCCCCGCTGGACATCGCCAGAGCGCAGGCCGGGCCTCTCTTCGCTCTCTTTGGAGGGTGCCGCCCATGATGACACGCCCCCTCTGCTTCCGCGTGCTGCGCGCATCACAATGGCGACAGATCAAAACACATATTCCACACAATTCAGTTGTCGCACACTAGGGACCGGGGTACTCGAGACTGGGTCTATACTGTCTCACGGGTAATGTCAGGGTGCTAGGCCCGGTCCCGTTGTCCCAGATGTGGCAAGTAAAGGAAGTATTTACAGGGAGATTTGTTGTGACGCCACCGGGGGTATGTGGTTAGTAGAACCACTGCTGCCGTATTCCTGCTGGGGATGGTGACTTGGGGCAGCATGGATGGTAAGCCCTCCTTGGGTAGGGCTGAGGGTCCCCAGGGCAGGTGTAGTAGTAATGGATGAGCCTGGTGAGGGATTGTGTTCGGTGCACTTACTTTGTCGCTGCGGCTTCTCCAGCAGTGCTTGCTATCCTGGTAGTCGGCGGCTCTGCAGGTGGAAGTCTCTGCTGTGGATTATAGGCAACAGGCGAAATTAACAGGCAGACTCACTGTTGTAGTTTTCTCAGTCCCTTTTACTAGAGCAGATGGTAAAAGCTGTCCACGGAGTCTGGAGAGCAACATAGGGGTTTTTCTCACCCAGCCAGGTCTTTTGGCTCCCTTTCTGCACTTGTAATTTGGCTTTTGCAGTTGCTTAAGCTAGGCTGCTGGCCATGTCTCTTCCTGCGTGTGCTGTATGACAGGCAGCTCGAGTCTTTCACTTTCTCTACCCTGCACCGGGGCGTCTGTATTTCTGGAGTCTATGCGTTGCTGTGTTTTTGGTACAGTGTGGCTGGGAATCTGGAGCCCCCATCTTCCGGTATTGACTGCTGGGATGTGTGACCCTGCACAGTCTTGGACTCTGATGTCCGTTCTATGCGCTTGTTGTTTGGGCAGATCATGGTGCTGCTCAACCTCTAGGTGTCTTTCTTCCTCTCCTTTTCTCAGACCGTAGCCTTAGGCCTGGTGTTAATCAGTAGACCTTGGGATGAGCTTAGCACAGATCCTTTACACCCAGGTCTGCTTCATAGTCCTCCCTGAAACTGCACTGAACTTCCTCCTCTCCACACCAGAATATATAGGGAAGCTCACCCTGATCTCCCCCCTTGGAGGTGTTGGTGTTGTGTGAGTGTTGCCTGATGAGAATACCCTTTGTTGCTCTCTGGTGACACCAACACCCGGGGGCAGTGATGACACTGTGACACATTGACCCTGGGGTGCCACACTGACATGTCAGCTGAGCGGTTTAAACTGCCCTCCAAAACCCATAGGTTTTGGCAGGCAGTTTTTTACTCTCAGCTGATGATGTCACATTACGATCAGCTGATGATGTTACGTGACACATCAGCTGATTGCTACCGGCTAATCAGATCATTCAGGTCCTTGTAGCGATCGGACGTCTTCCCCTCGGGTCCCGGGACAGCTTGCAGAGAGGCATTTTATTTTTTCATTTTTAATACCTTTTGTTCACTTTTATTTCGCATTCGTAGTACCGTGTTTCCCCAAAAATAAGACCGTGTCTTATATTTTTTTTGGGGCCAAAAGTGACCCCCGGTCTTATTTTCGGGGGGGACTTATATTGCCAGCCCCAGCCCCATCCACACACATCCACACACATACACACACATACACACACATACATATACACACATACACACACATACACACACATACACACACACATACACACACATACACATATGCACCGCTTCTTACCTTGTCCGGTGCTGTCCCCGCCATCATGTCCCGCTCCTCCGGCCGTCCGGTGGTGTCCCCGCTCCTCTCCTGGGCTGCGGTGCGGTATCCCGGTCCAGTTGCTTGCAGATCGGTGCGGTGCCCGGCCGACTTCCTGCTTCCTCCGGCAATCCCCGCCCAGGTTAGGCCCTGCGCCAATGAGAGCGCAGGGCCCGTGACGTCAATCACCGCCCAGACGCGGCCAGATGACGTTGGGGCCTCTGATTGGCCCGATCTGCAAGCAACTGGACCGGGACACCGCACCGCAGCCCAGGAGAGGAGCGGGGACACCACCGGACGAGGTAGTATACATTGCGCAGTGCCCCTTCCCCGCCGGCCGGCCTTATATTGCGCAGCGCCCCCCCCCCCGGTCTTATTTTCGGGGGGGACTTATATTAGTAGGCCCTCCTTCCCCCCCGGTCTTATTATCGGGGGGGGCTTATTTTCGGGGAAACACAGTATGTGTAGATACACTGCGAAAGCAAAACTACAGCCATACAGGATTCTTCCTCCTCTTGTGTAACATCACATCCTGCTTCAACTATGATCCTGTCTGAATGTCAATGCGCATTCCAGCTCCTTTTTATGGCGTCTATGGGAGAAAACATGCGCTATTAAGCGCAAAGATTTGACATGTTGATTCTTTTTACGCGCACGCTTTCTCCCCCAAAAGTGCGGCCGAAAAAGGCGCAGTGTCTGGACTGCAAAAGTGAAAGTCCATTCACTTTGCCAGGAAATGCAGATGCGCTTTTGGGGAAAAATGCAACATGAAAAAAAAAGCGGGAAATACGCTACGTTTGAACGCAGCCTAAAAACAGAACAGTCGTATGGATGAGCGAACCTGATTAGTAATGTTCGGAGTTCATACCAGACACCTACTATCTGGTGCTGAACCCTGAATATAGGCTTCTAATTGTATGTCCATATTACTATTTGGGTTTGGCACCCAAATAAAGCTTGTTGAAAAGCTATCTGTCTTCTGTGTTACCCAGAAGCATCAACAGCAGGGCTGAGGCTAGGTTCACATTACGTTTAGCATTGTGTTTGAACACAATGAGTTTTTGCACTGCATTAATGCAATGAAACGCAAGCGTTTGATTGCGTTATCGCAGCCATAGGTTTCTATTGTAAAACACAGCTAAACTTATTGCAAACGCAATGCAAAATGTGGTTGAGTTTTAAAAACTGCACTTATCCCAAGCGTACAGGGAACATTGCAAGCAACGGTAGCTGTGCATGTGTTCAAACTCAACCACATGTTGCATTGCGTTTGCAATGTATTTGACTGTGTTTACAATAGAAGCCGATGGCTGCGTTAACGCAATCAAACGCTTGCGTTTCATTGCATTAATGCAGTGCAAAAACTCACTGTGTTCAAATGCAATGCTAAATGTAATGTGAACCTAGCCTTAGAGGCTGCAAAAGGAAGCAAAATGGGGATGAAAGCAGGACAATTATACATATTGTGTTTCCCCGGCAGATAATATCACTGTCAAACTCTTTCCTGGCCCGCTCAATAAACCTTATGAGTATTCACTGCTTCCCCTGATCACCCTCTATGACAATGTCTGTGATTGGTTGTAATCAGCTATACGTTCTCATTACCCTCTGCGCCGGCGTCTGTGATTGGTTGCAGTCTGTCTGATGTTTTCTGCAAACCTCACACTAGCTATTTGGCTCCCACCAAGATATGCAGTGTAAAATAAATTATTTTAAAAATTAGGTGTGTCCATCCTATGAGCTGGAGCAGTCTTACTACCGGAGAAACATGGTATGTATAATTGTCCTGATTTAATCCCCATTTTGCTCCCTTTTGCAGCCCTTTAACCCTAACTTCCACCATTTTATAGCACTTACGTTTGGGTCTCCATTGATTTATATGGGGTTCGGGGTTTGGGTCAAGTCCGGGTTCTGAACACGGGGAACCCAAACATCAATGGATACGCTCATCTCTAAACAGAAGTCCTCTAGAGATATGGTAATCTCTAGGGTAAATGTTCCTTTACATTTTGAACCCCAATGTGGGCAATGAGAGATAAGCATGAATATTCAGGGTACATGGTACTTCACCATTCATTGTGTGATGTTGTGTAAAAAAAAGATAATATGACTATAAAGAAAATTATTAACACCTAAGCAAATGGATATGCTTTATGATTATTTTGTTGTATATTTTGCATTTTCTTCTTTCATTATTGACATTGTCCAATCATTTCCTGCAGGACAGGAACACACATCGTTCCCAGATGAGTACATTGAACTGATAATATCTTTCACAAATATTTACCACCAATGCCTTAAATGTCCTATATGTTTAGTATCTTACAGTAGTTCAGTTAACAATTAACTGTAAAGGAAACATACCACTAGCACAATATTTACCGCCGAGGCCAAATAAACCTTCACTCTGTATTCTTTCAACTTTGTTTTTATTAAACTTTTCATATTACAAATCAACATATAACGACAAAGAACAAAATATATTCTAGAGCATGTGATCTCAGTGTAGAGAGATATCAAAAGTAACAGGGAAGGGATGAGAGTCCCAGTGACAGAGTGATTGTTAGGGTTCTAGAGTGTATCACATTTGGAAAGTCTAGGGTCCAAGAAGCCCACAATGAATCAGTGAGGAGTCCCATGAAGAATAAAAAGTATATTCGGTTTATCTGTACAGCCGTCATAAATGGAAGTCTTCCCGTAATATGATGCAGAGTCTCCAGATTTTATCGAAGTTGTCCGTAGTATTATGTAGAGTAGCGATCCTCTTTTCCATGAGATAGATATCATTTATCCATGCGTATAAGTTAGGGCCACGTCACACACACACATTTCTGTGCAGATATTGTTCGCAGATCTCTGGTTGCAGTGAAATCATGGGCACATTGTTCCATTTGTACACGGCGACAAAATGGAACAATGTGTCCATGATTTCACTACAACCAGAGATCTGCGAACAATCTCTGCACAATTATCTGTGTGTGTGACGTGGCCCTTAGACGTAGTGTGAGCCGCTGGTTTTGTGACGCCCCACTGGTCAGGCATCACAAGTAGGGTACTGCACCCAAAGATGAGCGTGTGGTTACCCCTGTCGCAAGTAGAATGCAGAACACTGTGGAAGGATTTGAACCCAACACACACCCACCGATGCAACCGGGGGGAGGTCCCAAAAAGAGAGTTGCAGAGTGGAAAGTGTGAGAGGAGCAGGGGTGTCTTCCCCGAGGAAAGACGGAGAACGGGAGCTTACCCAAGAGAGAAAGGGGGCTTCAAAGGAGGGCTAGAGAAAGAAGTAGCCCAGACAGAAAGGTCCTGACTTGTTCACCCGGAGTACACGGATCTGACAATATGGCCTGGAGTGTTCACCCTCCGATTGTACTCGTCCTGGCTCCGAAGCCGTTCTCAGGGTGTTCATCCCTGGGATGTATTGCAGACCACGAGAAGAGAGAGAAGGGACAGGGCAAGGGTATATCCAAGAAGGTACCGCCAGAGACTTCCACAGATTCTTCATTCTGCTGCAACTACCCTGCCGGCTGACCCGCGGGAGGTACTGTGAGCTGTATCACCATCTTGATCAGTTTTCTTTTACAAGTAAAGTACCTGGAGAGTGAATTGCCTCTGTGTTTCTGTCCTGCATTCATTGACTTTCGTCAACGGTCTGGACCGTCCTGGCAACAGGTAACGCTGCCTGGAAGCTAAGCTCTACCTGTAGGGAGCTGCTCCACAGTACCCGCAATACCACCACCCACCGGAGGACTGTGGCGGCGCAGGTGTTTAGTCACCAGGAACTACAGGTGGCGTCCCTTTGTAAATATTAAAAACAACCCTTTTTTGTGGGCTGTCCCCCGGGGTCACAGATCTGGGCAGGCCACCAGCGATATTCCCACCGAAGCAGAGGGACCGGACATCCAAGTTCCCATACCCTGGGGTGCTACAGTTTCCTCCAAAACAGTGAAATCAGACACCTGGCAGCTGTTAAAAGGTGTATTAACAATTTAACCCTTGGTTTATCTAATCCTGGAGGTAACAGGTTCAACAAATATACCAGGGGATCTAAAGGGACAGCTATACCCATGACTTGTTGTCCTCCTCCGCACCCGCTCCCTCCCCGCACAATGTACCCTTAATTTGGAATAAACTTCCTACAAGATCTAGAAGCCTGGTGAGTGCCACATCTTTCTTCCACAAGTATACCCATGACTTCTTCTACCAATCCCTCGACTTCTCTCCAAAAACCAATTATTCTTGGACAAACCCAGAAGATATGGTGCAGGGATGCTCCACCTGCACTGCAACTCCAGCAAATGTCAGGGATAGATTCATTTATTGAATTTAGCAATTCAGGGGTCTGGTACCAAGTCATTAAGATCTTAATCTGATTTTCTCTATAAAGTGTATTAATAGACGTTTTGAAAGCTTGAGACCATATCATCTGCTACTGTTGGTATGTTAACGTATAACCCAGCCATCTCTTCCTTCTCTGCATGTAAAAGTGTAGTATGGGAATGAGGGAGTCTGGGTCATGTAAGATGGAGTATATGTCAAAGATAAGGCCTTTGTTCAAGGTGCCTCCAGCACATAATTGCTCAAATCTAGAAGAGGTAAGGAACTCAGGTGGGCCTGATTCAGTTTTGAAGAAATGGATAATTTGTTGGTATGAGTAAAACAAATTCCGTGGTAGTTTGTGTTTGTCAGCTAGGTCACTAAATTTTCTGGTCAATGGGTCCACCAAGTCCTTAAAACAAAAAAGTCCAGCTTCTGCCCATTTGCGAACCACTTCTGCACTCATAAGGCTTGACAAACGTGGGTTATAGAGAAAGTGAGTCAGAAAGGATGCATGTGAGGTTGATTGAAATTTTATTTTAGTGGAGTTCCAGATCACTTTAGTGAAGGTCATAGGACCTAAGGCTGGCTTCACATTTGCGTTTGTGTCTGCATGCTGATGGCATGCAGACACAAACGCAGTCAAAAGCAGGGACATTTTGATGTGTCCGCAGCGGATAATGTCCGCCTGCGGACACATCACTGTGCATCCCGGCAGCCAATCAGCGGTGTCCAGTGGCGGAGATCAGCACCGGACATCTCCTCCTCCCCGCCGCCGGTAAGCTCCGGAACGTGTCGGCGAGGAGAAACAGCTGATTTGACAGCTGTTTGAATCTCCCGCGCCGACACCGAGAGGAGATGTCTGCGCGGGAAGATTCAAACAGCTGTCACATCAGCTGTTTCTCCCCGCCGACATCGCTAATGGTACCTTTACACGCCACCACAACAGGATGGATACAACCCGCTACAGGCTACAAATGTAGCTTGTAGCGCCAATATCGCCCGTAGTAGCGGCGTGTGAAGACGGGACGACACAGCCGGCTACAGATACCTCTGTATCCGTGCACTGCCCATAAACATATGGCTACATCGCCGATTGTAGCGAGCTGTATCGGCGTGTAAAGAAGCTACAGAAGGGAACTCGGGACATCCGGCGATGTAGCTGCAATGTGGCTAAGGCGTCACCCAGGCTCCGTGATACCGCGCCCCTTCAGCGATCATTGGTGGAAGATGCTGCATGATGATTGGTAGTCGCTGCATAGGGAGGCATATTTAAGGAGCTGACGAGTCACACTACACAATCGCTCGAGCGTGCTGTATTACTCAGCCTCCTGCGTTGCCTGCCCAATCAGGATGTTATTGCTTCGTCCTATCAGCGTACGGACGGCTTGTAAACCACAATTGTGGCACGCCTATGTGCTGTCCCTGCTGCACCAGGTACGCCCATAGTAGCTGGTTATAGCGGTGTGTAAATGAGCTACAGCTGGCTACTTGAGACACCCGGCGATGTAGCTAGCTGTAGATGTGGCGTAGCGTAGCGCACCTTGTGGCGGCGTGTAAAGAGGGTGCGGTTCCCGTTGGTAACCGTTCGCCCGTGCTCGTGCACGTGAAGTTGCCGTTGGTATCCATCCTGTTGTGGCGGCGTGTAAAGGTACCATAACAGATTACCGGCGGCGGGGAGGAGGAGAACATCAGAGGCTGAGCTGATCTCCCGGTGGCTGTCGGTGATCTCCTGTGACATCACCGGCGGCCACCTGGAGAGATCTCAATGAGATCCGCAGCGTTCTCCTGCAGTGTCATGTAGAGGACACTGCGGATCCATTGAGATCAATGCATTTTTTATGCGCTTGCAGGCGCTTGCGGATAGAGCAAGCGCCGCGAACGCACAAAAAAATGCTGCAAGCTGCGTTTGGAGCGCGGTCGGAGGGCGCATAAATTATGCGCATCCAAACGCAAATGCTGCCAAACGCAGCCATACGCAGGCACATGCGTTCCTATGTTAAACATAGGAATTCATGTGCGCAAGCATTTGGCTGCGTTTGGTACGCAGCGCTACATACGCAAATGTGAAGCCAGCTTAAGAGCTTAGCTGAGGGTACATCATTTGGCAGACGCCACACCAGAGAAGAAGGGTGTTGAGGAGCCAACTACAGCTTTTCTATTTTCCGTCCATTTATTGTAGGCCGGGAGTGTTGTCCAGGAAGGAATGTGGCGCAAATGGGTTGCATAATAATATTTATTAATGTCTGGGCATGCCAGTCCTCCCTGTGATTTAGGGGCTCATAGGACCATCTTGGGTATGCGATGTTGCCCCGAATGCAGATGAATTTTAAGAATATTGATTGTACTTTTTTAAATACCATCAGTAGGACTTTGATTGGGATAGTTTTCAAATAGGTAAAGGAACCTAGGGAGAATTGACAGTTTAAGTGTTGCTATTCTTCCTAGGAGGGAGATCGGGATGGAGGACCACATTTTAAGGCGGGTTTCAGTATCTTGTATTAAGTGAGGGAAATTTGCCCAGAACATCTCCCTATATCTAGGAGTGATACGAATTCCAAAATATTTTATAGAAGATGTATTCCAGGTAAATTCATAGGATAGCTGTAGGTAACTAAGTTTATGTCCCGTTATATTAAGCGGAAGTGCCTCTGTTTTCCCCAAATTAATTTTATATCCTGACAAGTTTGAATAAGTATCATGTGTGGGCTTTAAATTAGGGAGGGAGAATATAGGGTTTGTTAGAAAAAGTAAGACGTGATCAGCAAATAGGATTACTTTAACATTTTTACTCCTAATCTGAATCCAAGTCACATCCAGACTGTTACGAATCTCGACCGCCAGGGGT
Organism: Allobates femoralis; assembly: GCA_033576535.1. NCBI lineage: Eukaryota > Metazoa > Chordata > Amphibia > Anura > Aromobatidae > Allobates > Allobates femoralis. The sequence goes on from JARQOC010000005.1 coordinate 505,801,378, forward strand.
TCTATGCTAAGCAATGGACAATGGACAACCATGACAGGTACCATTTCGTGTGTCAAGGCTATGAGAATGTGTGTGAGACAATAGAACTGTCTCTGATGGGCAGGAGTAAAGACCCCTCAAAGCCGTGATGAAGGGCCCCAACAGGCCGAAGTGGTGTAATACAGAGAACACAAATGCCCAATTCAGATTATCGAAGGCCTTCTTTGCATCCAGCCCCAGGATAATTGCCTCAACGCCATCCCTATTCGCAACCTCAACCAAGTCTAGGTTGCGTCCAGTGTTTTCACCCGCTTAACGAAAACGTACAAATCCTACTTGGCCCTTATTGATCAGCTGTGGGAGCCAGTTATTCAACCTTTCTGCCAATAATTTAGTAAAGATTTTCAGATCTGAATTCAGTAGACTTATGGACCGATATTCACTCTGTATTCTATGAATATTTAAACATACAAATATTTTTTATTTCTCCAGAAGTATGACACCTAGAGAGGAAATTAACCCTGCACAGAGACAGAACGTGACCATGCCCTTTACATTGCTGTAGGCCAGGGCTGGGTAAAGTGCGGCCCACAGGCTATATCCAGCCCTCTGGCTGTTCCAGTATTTAGGATGCTATGTGGAGCTAACAGTATTTAGTAGGGGCTATGTGGAGGCTCACACTGTATATAGAGGGGCTATATAAGGGCTTATATTTTATGTATGAGCCTATGTGAGGGCTCATAATGTATGTAGGGGCTGTGTGAGGGCTCATACTGTATGTAGTGGGCTGTGTGTGGGATTATATGGTATATAGTGGGCTGTGTGAGAGCTAAATCTCTATGTAAGGAGATATGTGAGGGCTCATGCTTTTAATAAGGTACTATGTGAGGGCTCTTGCTGTTTATAGACTGGCCGAGTGGGGGCTCATACTGTATATAGAAGGAATTCTGCATACTTCCCATAATTCTACTTAATACTAAGTTATACAATTAATATTAATATAACAAAATTATAATGAATATATTAATATTGAGCAGAATTAATTTCATCCTATTGGTTTGGCCCTCCACACCAGTCACGGTCTCTCATGTGGCCCATCGGGAAAATTAATTGCCCAGCCCAGCTATAGGTCAAACAAAATATAAATTCCAACTTCATCTCAGATCAGATGTGCATGCATGTGCTATGAATGGGGAGAGGGGAATATGTTTCTGGCAGACATCACTACTGAAGGATTATCTCCAGTCATAAAGATTAGGCATGCTGAATTCTGATTTGCCCAATCTTTCTTTCCCCTGTTAGTCATAGTATTCTATCTATAAATCTATCCATCTATTCTAGCATCTATCTACATCTTTATATGCTTGCTTTCTTCTTGTACATAGAGTAATGTAGCATGTAAAAGATGCTGTTAAAAATGCATAGCACACGGATGTCACATAGATTGCACATTGACACTTGGTGTAAAAAAAAAAAAATTGCACTAGCCAAGCACTTGCATGACATGCGGATTGACACTCGCATGTCACTCAGCTGTTTTCAGAAGCAACTACAGATCGATTTTTCAAACACCATTGTGGGAACACCCTAAGGGTACCTTTACACGCCGCAACTTTTGGCAGCGATAGGAGGCAATAAAGCGTGCGCATGCACATTTTTTATGCTTGCCTCTGATCGCCGAAGGCACTTTTACACGCCGCAATTTCGCCCTCAGCCTAAGGCGATGTGTTGCCCCGGATGTTGCCACACCAACAGCGGGAAACATCCGGTTGCCTTCCCTCACTGCTTCACATGCCGCAATGCCCAAAGAAATGTGGGCGTACATGTGCAGAGCGGCGAGAACATAAGCGTGCCAGATTGGTCTACACCGCGCTCCAAACACGCTCATTGGACAACGCAATAGCTGGAAGGCTGGCTAATACATGACGCCATTTTATTTCGGAGTTTGGCACCAATACACTCTCAAATATAGCGCCGTGTCAACTGACAGCCAATGGGAAGACAGTAGCCACCACCAATCATCGCTGACAGGGCACAGTCTCCAGCATGCCGTGGCATAACTCTGGGAAATCAGTAGGCAACGCAGATTCCATCCCTATCACCCCTTCACACGCCAAAAGCAGGGAATTTCGCCTTCATAATTGCCTCTAATTTTGGAGCAGTGCTGTGAAATCGGAACCAGGCGCAACCTCTTTTATCGCCACCAAATTCCCCAATTACATGCCGCAATTGTGAGGCAATTTCACGGTGATGGTGGCGGGGCAACAGATTGCCGGTCAGATTCCTAGCCGCGGTTGCGGCGTGTAAAGGTACTCTAAGGGTAGGTGCACACTAGCCAGGTTATGGTCGGTTTAGATGTGTAAACCGCCGGTCGGTTTACATAAATTTCATGTAAATTTATGTTAATCCAAACCGGCGTTTGGATGAACATAGAAACCTATGTAAACCGACACCCGGTGTGCAGACACCGGCGGTTTACACATGCTCATCCGTTGCTAACCCGCTGGGTTCCCAGCGGGTTAGCAAAGAATGAGCATGTTCTATAAACCGGCCGGTTCTGCAGCGGCTGCAAGCAGAATCATGTACTGCTTCCAGCCGATGCAGAACCGCCGGCGCTAACCCGCTGGCCACCCGCCCGGCACCCGCCCGTCACCCGCCGCACATACCCGCCAGGAAGCCGGTGGACGGCTCCGGAGCTTCCTGGCGGGTCCGCCCAGCCGCCGCCGACCAACCCGCCGGCCAGTCTGCACATACCCTTAAAGGTAAAAAAAGAAGCAGGGGCCTGACACTAGGCACAACAGCACAAACATATTCAAATGAATTTTCCCTGACAAGGAATAAAAACACAGGTAAAGAGAATCTGTCATTAGTTTCCTGCTGCCCAAACTTGTTCCAGTATGAATTAAGGCGCCGTTACACGCAGCGACACACCAGCGATCCCGACAACGATCTGACCTAGCCAGGATCGCTGGTGCGTCGCTACATGGTCACTGGTGAGATGCCACACAGGCAGACTTACCAGTGATGACCCAGCAATGCGCCGACAACCCGACGGTCGTTAGGATCTGTCATGTTCTCGGCCGCAGAATCGCTAGTCGTTGGCTGTGTCACACACAGGGATCCAGCATACCCAGTGGGAGATTGCCGATCAAAAAATGGTCCAGGCCATTTATTAACGATCAGTGATCTCCCAGCGGAGGGACGTTCGCTGCTAAGTGTCACATACAGCGACATCACTGGGGACGTCGCTGCTACGTCATAAAAATTTTGACGTTGCGGCGATCTCGTTAGCAATATCGCTATGTGTAACGGGGCATTTAGACCCTGACTGCACAAGGTATGCAGCCAAGTATATTACTGAAGAGTCGGGGACTTCTTCCCATGCTGTTGACTGCCGGGTCTCTCCCTGTTCACACACAAGGGAAAGACCTGTCAATTCTGTTCTCTTCAAATCATGTTTTCTCTGAAATGTCAATGTATTTCAGAGAAAAACATACCTAGGTGCAATCATGCTGCCAGGCTCTGATTCGTGCTGCCCGTGATTTGGGCAGCATCAATTAGGTGACAAGTTCCCTTTAAATGATGAGAACATTTTTTGTTGTTTTTCGCAACTTTATGAGAGCCACAGTGTTTTACATATTTGGGATATGGAGTTGTGTGAGGGTTTTTATTGTGCCATAAGTCAATGTATAAGATACCATTATGGGGTATACATTATGTCTTATTGGCCTCTTTTTTTGCAATGTTGAGGCAACCAACAAAAACGTAATTCTTGTTTTGATTTTTTTCTCGTTAAGCTGTTTATCAATTAGATTAGTTAATTTTACATTTTGATAAATCAGACTTTTATGAACGCAATTAAACCAAATATGTATATTTTTAATTATTTTTTTTTTTAATGGTGGGAAGAGGGGGATGATTTGAATTTTTTTTCATATTTTTTTTTTTATTCTACTTTTTACTGTATTTAATGGATCCCATAGGGGAGTTGAGCCTATATAGCAGGAATTTATAGTCTCCTACAAATGGCAGCAATGCCAGTACTGTGATGACAGACACAAGGTCCTTCAGCAGACAACCCTTTGGAAACCCACAATCGCGTCACATTTAACCTCTTAACAGCCGCGAATGGCGCTCCGCACCACCCATTGCTGTTAGAGGAAAGAGTTTGCTGATTAAATTAGCCATCAACTGCTGGGAAAGGTGCAGGCTAGGCATGTGAGAGATGATTTATGATGAACATAATATGTCATAAGTTATTAAGGGGTGACCACAATCATACTGTGTCAAATAATAATTGAGAAAATCTTCAGCATGAAATTATGAATTTTTTTTGCTATATTTTGCTTGTTTTTAGTATTGTACTGATTTTTTACTTTGCGTTTGCAGTTTGCTAAGTAAAATAAGCAGTAATATGTTAGAAAAGTAACGTAATTAGTGGTATCTCTGCAGTATAGTGAATACCTGCAGCATGAGAAGTATCCATATGTCTCCAATATCAACCTATTTATAGAAGAAAGTAAACACCAGTAGATATGATAGAACAAATATATTTCTCTATAATTAACCACAAAGACCACACACCTGCTGCCCCCCACTATCTTATGAAATATGTTACTTAAATTCTGACTCGACTTGGACGACTGTAGGGTCACATCTATGTTAGTGGCAGTAAGGTACAAGGGGCAGTGTTGGTCTTCGTCATCTGTAATTCTGGAAAAACGTTATATTTCGAATTGTAAAGTGCTGCGTAATATGTTGGTGCTATATAGATAAAATTATTATTATGATATTTGTGTTTATGGCCTTATAATGGAACAGAAATAGGCAAGTAGCTAAGCAGATGTGAATGAAACCTTAAAACGATTTTCCAGTGTTGGACATTTACATATACCATGTAGTGAATTTGGGTTACTAGAAGAGAGCATCTTGTTCAGGAGAATCATTTTTGGTGAGAGAGGAGAACAGTCACCCTAGCTCTGGAAGACTTGTCTTGCCTTGCATTACGCAGATGTCCCATTGTTTTAATCGGGTACTGTGTAACGCTTTGACCTTGTAGTGGTGTAGAAGGGAGGTTGACCACATACCATCAAGTTTTCCCACTACTCATCACTGAATGGACCCTCTTAATTTATTGCTTGTAGAGGAGAAGGGTTTAGAATCTCTGCCCAAGCCACATTTTTCAAACAATTTGCATTTTGCAATCTCTTTCCTAAAAAATGTAAGTGGGTGCCTCATCTGAAGTCAATGGAAAGGCTCAAAGGAGACCCAGGCATTTTTTTTAGCGTTATAAGTTCATCTCTGCTTCAAAAACCTCTAATGATTTCTTGACTGTTGGAAACATTTAAAATAAACCTTTAGAAATGACAGTAAAAAAGATGCCCTGAATACACTAGGAGAACACTCAAAAATACCTCTGGAGGGTAGAAACGTAAGCGCACTCGGGAAAAAAAATTAGCTGGGTACGCCCACCTTGAAAAGAAATCATGTGCACATAGCCTAAGAAATCTCATAGCCATAACCACTAACGCCCGCATTGAACTATGCTCCAGGATGATCCCTAGGCCACACTCACAAGAACAGTCTCAGATTGGCAAGTGCCTCACTTAAGTAGTCATATCATAGTTACTATTGGAGGCAAGGGTCATCTTCAGGTGAGAGATGAAACACAAGCCCAGTCAGTAACGAAGCCGAGGGTCAGAGCCTGGAGAAGAACAACAGTCACCAAACAAATGAGCAGGCTGAGAAGATATCTAGGAATATAAGGAGGTAATGGTAAGGCGGCCGTCACACGCTTCAATATCGCTAGCGATATTGTTAGCGATCACGTGCACGCGCGATCGCTAACAATATCGTTCACATCGCTGGTGAGCTGTCACACAGACAGACTCACCAGCGATGTGGGCCAGCGAGATCGCTGGTAACTATGGTACACATCGGGTTACTAGGTGCCGCACGGCGCTTAGTAACCCGACGTTTACCATAGATACCATCTCCCAGCATAGGCTCTGCCGCTGGGCGATCGTTCATCGTGGTGTCACACACCACGATGAGGCAGATTGATCAAGCAATTATCGCTTGATATGAGCTCCGGCTGTCATATCTGCGATGTCACGATCAAGCGATTTTACATTGTAAAATCGCTTGATTGCACGCAGCGACGGACAAACGATATCGCTTAAGCGATCAAAAAGCAGATCACTTAAGCGATATCGTGCATTAAATTGAAGCGTGTGACGGCCGCCTATGTCAGACTAGGTTAGCAAGACAAACCCTGAAACAATGGCATAAGAAAAAAAAATTGCAAGAAAGAGTATAAACCTCAATCAGTAAGAAAGGCATGGACAGAAGACACCACTTTAAATAGGCGGCCAAGAGAATGTCATCTTTGGAAGCTTTTTCCTGTACAATCCAGCGTCACTGTGCAGCCAGAGAAGAAGGGCCATGGCCTGATCCAGCATTATGTCAGGGTAAGACCGGGGCCAATACAACAAAGAGGGAAAGCCTCAGGATTTCCAGCAACCCAATTGGCTGTTATAAAGAGCCACCGCCACTTGTGTATGTGTTGTGCTAGAACTGGCCATGTTAACAGTGTCATTTACTTTGTCAATTCATTCACAGGGCAAAAACCTGAATTCTGTACTTTGTTAAACTTGGATCACTGTCAAAAATGTCTGTTTCCCAATGAAGATTTGAAAATAGCTTATCTATTTCCTAATTTCACATGAAAAAAAAAGCTTGGTCACCTGCTATTGTGAATGCTCTACTTAACATAACAAGTCCAACATCCACATGTACATTATAAAAAAAAAACAAAGTGACCTATTGGAATACATAACTAGGCCACGTGGCAAAAGTCAAAATGGGCCTTTCTTTTGTACTGCTTAGTAAAACTGTACATGGAAATCAGTAATGGTACCTTTACACGCCGCCACAACAGGATGGATACCAACGGCAACTTCACGTGCACGAGCACGGCCGAACGGTTACCAACGGGAACCGCACCCTCTATACACGCCGCCACAAGGTGCGCTACGCTACGCTACATCTACAGCTACATACATCGCCGGGTGTCGCAAGTAGCCGTCTGTAGCTCAGCGTACCAGCTTTACACACCGCCACCACAGAGTGATCTGGGAGCAACAAAGGCAGGACGTAAAACAAATAGGCGTGCCACAGACCTGTACGCCGCGCCCAAACCACAACCATTGGCCAACACTACGGAGTTTGTGATTGGGCACGACGGAAAGGGCGGATGGCCGAGACGTGCCGTACTAGTGAGCGGAGTGTGGCACGGAATAAGCGCTTGTGACATGGCGGAGCCTGGCGAATGCATCCAAATCGATGGTAATGGGTCACGCCAGAGCGGTGGCCAGTCACATATCCCGTGTGTATGAAAGTAGCGGTCCGGGGCTATGTGTGCGTAGTACAAGTGTTTGCCTTGTCACGCACGATCAGCGCTTGTGACAGCCGCGTGTGCAGATTGAACTGAGGTGCGTTTGTGTGCCACACATTAGCGTCTTACAAAAGACAGTATGTGCGTTTTCTGTCAAAAATCTGTGACAACTGTGGCGAAGTATGTGTATGTATACAGGCTGAATGGGGTTTAATATATGTGCTGACAGATGTGAATGTAGTGGATCAGCTTCCAAGGCACCAAGTCAAAGATCTGTGTGACAGTGTATTAGCAAACACCTGACAAGAATATGTCCTGCATCAATGTGCTGTGTGCAGGGGACCCTCTGCCTACAACAAAATAAAGGATCATGTACGCACAATGGCCACAAACACTGTTGGGCAAAAGACTTTCAGAAAAACATGGCTACCCACACATATTGTGTGCACAATCCCAGCCAATAGGTGGCTATGACATCCCAGGCCCCCACCCAACCCTGCATCACATTGCCCTCCTCCACCAAGTAATCAGGCTCACACAGATTATGTTGGATCCAACAGAAAAAGGTTTAATATATTGCATGAATCTTGACCTTGTCTTGTGCAAACAAAATATACATAAAGTAAAAACATTGTAGAATTCAAGAGCAGGTGACATTAATCAGGCAAATTCAATGGATAAGCAAATCACCACACATTGCAAACTGTGCATGGGAAAAATACCAAAATAACCTAAACTAACTAACTAAATAACTACATAATGAAAACTCATGCACATAATGAAAACAAAGAGAATGGAAAAGGTCAACCAAACATTAAAGGGGTGCAGCTAACCTGCTGTCACCTTCATTGAAAACACAAAAAGCAACTCCCAGAGCCAGCCACATTATATGGCCTGGTCCTGCCAGCTCACTGCACCAGACCCATTGAAGTAGGAGCAGTAAGCTTCTCTACTGTCCCTGGCCTCCTGCCGAGTGCGGCCATGGCTCTGCGGCTGGAGTGGCACAATCACATGGGCCTCATCACGCCAAGACCCTGGACGGAGCTCCCCTGTTGTAGCGTCTGCATTATCTACATAACCTCCTGGCGTGTATGATGCCCTATCCCTACGACGCAGGAAGTTATGTAGCACACAGCAGGCCACCCACTACCGCGTCAATAGACTCCGGTTTCATATGTATAGGTGTATGAAAAATCCGGAATCTATTGGCCATTATCCCAAACGCATTTTCAACTACACGGCGGGCCCGGGATAGCCGGTAGTTGAAAATGCGTCTCTCAGAAGTAAGGGCCCTCTGGGGATATGGCCGCAGTAGGTGTTCCTGAAGTGGGAATGCTTCATCCGCCACAAACGCAAAGTTGAGATGTTCGGTCGTGTGCTCATTTGAGGGTAAGTTTAGCCCACCATTCCCTAGTAGTGTTGCCAAGGAGCTTAGGGCAAACACACCCCCATCTGAGTTGCGACCGGGCATTCCAACATCCACGTAGAGGAACTCATAGTTGGCATCTACTACAGCCATGAGGATTATACTACAATACCCTTTGTAATTGTAATACAAAGAGCCAGAGTGGGCAGGTTTGGTAATCCTCACGTGCTTACCATCCAATGCCCCGCCACAGTTGGGGAAGTTCCACCGGGTTTCAAACCCTTGGCCCACTTCCAGCCATTCTGCGGCGGTTAATGGCATTTTCATGTAGGCTGGCTGCAGAGCTCTCCAGATGGCCCAACACGTTTCAGGGATCAGGCGGCTCAGCAGGGGCAGGGAGACACGTGACACGTATGTGAGGGATGTCATGGACTGCCCTGTAGCCAGGAACCGCAAAGTGATCGCCAACCGCTCAGCAGCTGATACTGATGGGCGCATTATAGTGTCCTGACGCGCTATCATTGGCCCAACACGCTCCAATAGGAAGGTGAAACAGTCCTCGGGCATACGGAGATAGTTTCGGTAATCATCAGGACAGTTAAGCTCCAGCTCCCGCAACAGCTGCATGTGGCCCCGGGTTTCCCACCTCAGAAGCCAATCACGGGTCCACATCCGCCGCTGTCTGCGCCTCATCAACCTTTCATACCGATCCTGATACCACATTTGCTCTTCCACCAACGCAAGAGCCACGATAACATTGCGGTCATGGATATTCTGCATCCTCAATATCAGCACCTGTAGATGTGAAAGCACAACATGAGTACATAGACCAAAATGTGTGCAAGTCAGCAGGTTCAGCAACCCACACCTCTTTTCCATTACACACTATAGCCAAGAGGATGGCATCTCTTGTGTGGGCCCAAAACACAACCCTGAAGCAAGGACGGCAAACACCCAGTAGTCACCCCAAACAACATGGCACACGGCGATTGAGAGTGGCCTCCTCTACATCAACGTCAATGGGAGCTCCCAAAATTCACACATCTGCACCTAGGTGAGTTAGAAAGGGACATGTGTCACCAATAATGTTGGTCAAACAGGTCCCATAATCCATTACACAGCCCATAATGTCAATTGATTACAGTAAAAATGAGAAGAATAACGAATGTGACGTACCCCGATATGGAAGGTTGAGGAAGGCTACATGAACCAAACAACATTGCACATGACTGCGGATGGTTACCCATGGTGTAATTGGTTTTTGAAGGTGTCATTTTAAATACACATGTATGCCATGTCTGGCGCCCAACACCTCAAAGCCCTGTGTCATCCCATTCCCGTTGAACACAGTCTCCATTGGCCACAACCAGTATGCAGAAATCGATCCAGTCGACATGAGTGACACAGTTCCGTCTACAGTCATGCATCCATTCTCCTGTATGTTGTCTGCAAACAAACACAGCAATGTATCTCAACAAAAGTGTCAAGGCCCACACAAAATGCCGTATCCTAACCCACACACTACACTATATGTCGTCCCCAAAAATACAAACCCCTATATCGGCCGCTACACCAGTCTCCGGCGCTCTCCAAGAACATCAACATATGCACCCCACCCTGCGCCAATTCCATGTGTGTCCACAAAAACTTACCTAATGGGTCTGGCCAGCAAGCGTAATGTTTGGCGGGATGGGCAACTTTTAAAGGGCCGCCAACCTATCACGATTCAGCGATCTCCACCAATTAGCGGAAGGCAAATCCGCACCCAGGTGCCCCTTCAGGATGTGCATTATTGTGTCCGCTGTGATTGGTGTCCCGGACTATAAAGGCAGGTCAATGGCCACTGCTCCGTGTCCAGACGTCGATGTGCATTGAGCTACTAGTGTCCTGTTTGACTTCTGTTGCTCTGACGGTAAGCCTCTTTAGCGGTTTGTAAGAAAATGTAATGAACGCAGCTGGTTCTGGCACAGGCAGCTTAGGCGATGTGTGTATGGCCATGTTTGAAGCGGCATGCAAATATTGAACACGTAATATTAAATATGTGAACCTTATTCTGTGTCGCCCAGTAGCCAGGTAGTGCCTCTACTTATATAGTGTAAGTATGTATTGCACCTTCTGCTTTTTGGCAATGGTAAAAGAGCACGGTGTTATTTCTTTGGCTGGTACTTCACATCAACATTTCAGGGGTGGTAGAATTGTGGCGGACATTCCAGGGATGTTGGGTACATGTGTTAAAATGGGACTTCCACGTCTGGAGGAACACCTACATGATCATCTGGGTGCACATTACATGTAGTATGTGCAGTGTTGGCACACACCCAGCCCGCCTTTCTGATATAGTGACCCCTTACCATTGTGGACACTGGCCAGGTACTAGTTAGCACACAACGTCGTCGCTCAGGGGCTGGAGCAGAGGAGGTACCATCACCTACCCTATGGTACTATCCCCTGTTCACCTTCATCCTGGGCGAGGTTCGCCCGCATCGAACGACCACCAACTGCCCCGTTGCTGCGTCCCATGTAGGCCCGGCTGCATCACCACCTGCGCCACAGGAGGTGGGTAATTGTGTGACAGTGGTGGGCCACAATGTTTCCTTCACATGTGTGCTTCGATAAATCCTTCACACCAAATGTGTTGGCATATTTACCTCCTTGCTGCGGCACACCTTGGGGTGTCAATCTATCTGCCCTCCTTCCATGACTTGCCAGACTTTTCTATTCTATGCTTCCAGCCGTATTGCAATGTTGCTTCTTCCACAACATCTTGGTATGTTTAGGTTAGTTATTTAAGGGTTTCAAGATAGCAGGTGGTTTGTTCTCAAACAGCCACATAGTACCATGTAGTAAATGGTGCTGTCTCACATGTGTGTTGGCTTTGTTGCCAGTGGGTTAAAGGTAATTGAGTGAGGGGTGGATTCTCACCATAAAGGAGTCCTAATGGGAAGGTGCCCAATATGTGTCATTGGCCAGCACAGCCCCCAGTATCAAGGTGTTGTGGTGACATGTCCTAATATTGGATTACGGCTACGTGACAAACAACTAATTATGTATTTAGCTGAGCTCCTGGAATGGTCGAGGTGAGTGTACAGGAGAACCACTGGTGTTGGGGTCTTGAACCTTATTTGCTTTACTGTGTTATTCCTCATTTTCCATTCTGGTAGTTGGCCTTGGTGTGTGTGGGAGTGGTATATAGAGTCCTGTTGTGAATGTATACAGTTGATATTGCCTCCACTAATGGTTTTTTTTTTTTTTTTTTCCCCACCCACAGGCCCCAGAAGAGGACGGCTCCATTGCCGAGGATTCTGTTGCTGATGATGCTCAGCCCATGACATCTGGGGCTGAGCAGGAGGGCGGGGCGAGTGATGTGGGTCCAGGCCCAGGTCCCAGCTCCGGGATCCGTCGCCGCCGACGTCCTGCACCACCTGAGACGGAGCTGGCGACCTGGGCCCGACGCGTGTTGTTGGATGAACAGCGGACCCACATGGACACCGACGCCCTCTACATGAGCAACAGAATGCGAGGGATGGAGCCGCTCCAGAAGAAGATCCTTCTGAGGGTCTTCCACAATGCCGCTGATGCTGCCGATGATGGGGCCCTTCAATGGGGCTGCCACGTCCCCCCCCCCATGCAACACACCTTGTGGCCCCTTTCACCAGCTGCCCCATCTCGGCCCGTGAGAAGACCGGCCCCGCCACAGTCACCCCATCCCCCCTCAACACATCGTCGTTCAACCAGACGTTCTGGGGCAGGTCGGGGCTGCCCTCAGAGGAGGGGGGATGCGGCATTGTCAGAGCCGACAGAAGAGGAGTAATTTGGACACTAGTAGCCAATGCACAGAATTGGCAGTCTGGACTTTATAATTTCAGGAATTGCGTTTTATATGTATATTTTGTTGATTGAGTTTTGGGCAAAATTTGTGGTTTTTTTTTATTTTTTTTCCACAAAAATTCTATTATTTGTAATTTATTTTAAATTCCAGCCTGGAATAAATTTTATTTATTAACACAATTGTGTATTCATTTCAGAATAAGGATTGTGTGGGTTTTTGGGGGTGAATGTATTTGTGGCCAATAATAGGTTTCCCCAAGCCACACAATATGGGCCAGTGCTCGCTCAGCAGGATCACCATCGGTTCATTTGGAATGTCTTAGCACATTCACAAAGGGATGTTGTGATGTGCCTCACATAGTTAGGTTATGTTGAGGTTTGGTCACCAAATATTAGTAAGGTCACATGAAGGAGCGTATAACAAAGTTAGAACAGCATTGTATTGTAAACATACATGTGTCACAGACATTTGCCATCATACAAGGAAGGCTTAGGCCAGATGGGGCTAGCCAGTCCACACTTGTGATGGTCCCAATGTGGGACAGTATAGGGATTGTAGGCCAGATGGGGCTAGCCAGTCCACACTTGTGATGGTCCCAATGTGGGACAGTATAGGGATTGTAGGCCAGATGGGGCTAGCCAGTCCACACTTGTGATGGTCCCAATGTGGGACAGTATAGGGATTGTAGGCCAGATGGGGCTAGCCAGTCCACACTTGTGATGGTCCCAATGTGGGACACTATAAGAAAAGAGCCCAACGGGGGCAAAAAAAAAAAAAAACAATATTTTCACTTTTGCAAGGCAACAAGCCAACGTGTGAAAATTTTAGGGTCCAACAAGGACAACTGTTTGTGGGGCCATGTTTGGCCAGGATACAATGCATCCCTCAAATTCATGGGTGTGAACCATGGTGTGGGTGTAGGTCCGCCAGCATTTGAGCCAGGCGGCCAAGGTCCTGCAGGCCACGCTGTAGAGCCGTGGTCAAACGGGCCACAAATGCCTGATGGGCCTGGATGAATTCCTCCATGGTAGGGGCACCTGTATTGGGAGTAAACACAAACTTTAGTACACAGTCGTCACTGCTGATGGTTAGTCATGACTGGCCGCAACCATCCACTTACCCTGTTCCTCCAAATCCAGTTCACCATCAGACGGGGAGGGAGATGGGGTCAAGCTCCATCCATATGAGCCCGCACGTTCACCATCTGGAAAAAGGGTGAACCAACATGGTTTACTTTGTTTAAATAAATTGTTTGGCCCCAGATGAAATTTAAGCAACAGTGTGCAGGGTGTCTGTGGCAACATAACCCACTTACCACCATAGTCACTGTGTGGGGACATGGTCACCCCCGGACTCGCCACTGAGCTGGAGACAGTGGGAGGTGGTGTTACTCCCGGGCTGGGGCTCCGTGGCCACATTATGTGGTTCAGGGGTAACAGTGGTCCTGGGCTACGGGGCAAAGACTCCTCTGGGCCGCCAGGTACTTGCTGCTCCTCGCCCTCCTGTGGGGAGTTGATGTGTTTCTCCAGCAGCCAGGCAGATGGGGACAGCTGGTCACACTCCAGCGGGCTGCCAGGTGCGGACTGGTCCTCCACGTCCTCTGTCCCGGTGGGTGACGGGACGTCTGGCTCCTGAGGCCCGGGGGAAGGTGTTGACCCTGGGGACAAGGGTGCCACTTGAGCCTGATGTGGTGGGGTTCTTGATGGGCCACCTGGGGGTGGGGCATGGGGCCCTTCTTCTGATGAGGATTCAGCATCTAGTTTGAAATTTGAACATAAAAGACGTAATAAGATCATGCCTACACATTGTTGTCCTACAAAGAGCTTGTGTGGGTATGTATTTGACGGCTAAGGCTGGGGTCACACACACACAGATATGTGGCCAGATATTGTTGACAGATCTCTGGTTGCAGTGAAAGCATGGACACATTGTTCCATTTTGAGGCTGTCTCCAAATGTCAACATGTGACCATGATTTGACTGCAAACAGAGATCTGCAAACAATATGTGGGCAGATATCTGTGTGTGTGACCCCAGCCTTACTTAGCATCAACCAGGTGATGCTGGATGCATACACTCATGTTGTATGCATGGACTGTGCGTGTGAGACATTTTTAGGCCTGACTGGATGAGCACAACACTGTGAAGATGTGTTTGATTGTGTAGGCCACACTGTCCCTTGTCATATGTTTCCATCATTTTTTGTGTATTGTGGGACATGCACATGTGGCGGTGTGTGTTTTGGGGCAACAATTACTCACCACGCAGCCTGGCAATCCTGGCACGGATGTCCAGTATGCGACCTGGGCACTTGTGCTTCAAGTCAGCGATCTTTTTTTGGATCGCTTTGACTGTCCTCTGTACCCCAGTTGGCAGAGCAGGGCCCGCTGGATCCGCCGCACGGTGCACCGATTGCGCAGCCTGGGGTGGCGGTGGTGATGGTGGCCCCAATAGTCCCGACGGTCGCAATGATCAATGAGGATGATCAGCTCCGCCATCCCCCATGTTGCGGCGCGGTGCACGGCTGCCATGACTGCTATGGTGTGTGCAGAGGCGGGGCTGGCACCTTGCAGGCAGAGTGAAAATGAAACCAACGTCATGACGTCATTACGACCGCTGTGGGGGTGACGCACCTTTATAAGTAGCCCAACACGCAGTGACTCGGCCGACACACTTATGCGGCCCCTACTGCAGAAGACCCACAGTGCAGTCCGTACAACACGGCTCTGATCTGTCTACTGGGTAATCTCCTCCGATGTGCTATGGGATTGTGTGCATCTGTGTGCGCGCTGCGCGCACTGCCAGACCCGGAACACTTCTACGGCAGCTGCTGTGCAATAAGCCAGAGCGGTACGTAACACACACTTGTGCGCTGTGTCCCGCATTATTCGTTATCATGTTGATAGGATGTGCACACTGTATGTAGATCATGGGCCATTTATGATTTTACGTTCAAGTGTGTGTCCGCGTAATTGTACTACTATCTGATCGTGCATACGGCGCGTATGTGTAGTGCTGAAGGGACAGCTCATCCAAGATGGAGGGCTGTGAGGCAAGGGCCAATCGTAACGCAGCATCTTCCACCAATGATCGCTGAAGGGGCGCGGTATCACGGAGCATGGGTGACGCCTTAGCCACATTGCAGCTACATCGCCGGGTGTCCAGAGTTCCCTTCTGTAGCTTCTTTACACGCCGATACAGCTCGCTACAATCGGCGATGTTGCCATATGTTTATGGGCAGTGCACGGATGCAGAGGTATCTGTAGCCGGCTGTGTCGTCCCGTCTTCAGACGCCGCTACTACGGGCGATATTGGCGCGACAAGCTACTTTTGTAACCTGTAGCGGGTTGTATCCATCCTGTTGTGGCGGCGTGTAAAGGTACCATTAGGGTACCTTTACACGCGGCTACGGCAGGATGGATGCATCCCGCTACTTCACGTGCACGAGCACGCTCAAACGGTTACAAACGCTCCACGCATCACCTTTACACACCGCCATAAGGTGCGCTACGCTACGTGACATCTGTAACTAGCTGCATCGCCGGGTGCCTCAAGTAGCCATCTGTAGCTCAGCGTACCTCATTTACACACCGCTACAACAAGCTAATATGGGCGGACCTGGTGCAGCAGGGACAGCACATAGGCGTGCCACAATTGTGGATTACGAGACGTCCGTACGCTGATAGGACAACGCAAGAACATCATGATTGGACAGGCATCGCAGGAGGCTGATTAATACATGACGCTCGAGCAATTGTGTAGTGTGACTGGTCAGCTCCTTAAATATGCCTCCCTATGCAGCGACTACCAATCGTCATGCAGGAGCTTCCACCAATGATCGCACATGGGGCGCGGTAACACGGAGCCAGGGTCACGCCTTAGCTACATTGCAGCTACATCGCAGGGTGTCCAGAGTTCCCTTCCGTAACTTCTTTACACGCCGATGCATCTTGCTACCATCGGCTTTGTAGCTCTCTGTTTTCGAGCAGAGGTCGTAAACAGATGTATCTGTTGCCGGCTGTATCGTCACGTCTTCAGACGCCGCTACGACGGGCTATATTGGCGCTACAAGCTACATTTGTAGCCTGTAGCGGGATGCATCCATCCTGCCGTAGCGGCGTGTAAAGGTACCCTAAGGGTACCTTTACACGCGGCTACATTTCTAGGGTGCCTACAGGTAACTTACTGGTTGCAGTGAAATCATGGAGACAAGGTTCTATCTTGTTGCTGTGTACAAATGGAATAATCTCTCCATGACTTCACTGCAACCAGTAAGTTACCTGTAGCCACCCAAGAAATGTAGCCGCGTGTAAAGGTACCCTAACAACACAGCTATCAGTATCATATAATGTACAGATAACAACACAAGTAACAGTATCATATAAATGTCCAAATAACACAATGCCGTGCCAACAAAACAGCACACGACATTACCGAAAAATCACCACCAGTCAGCTTGTAAAGAAAAACTCAATAAACTACCCATATAATAGTGTCAGAGCATTCACTTAAAGTACCACTCCAGCGTTTCTTCCTATTTACCCCTGAAGTGGTGCCTAAAATATAAGACCCCTGACCCCTGTCTGATACTCTCCATCTGTTATCACCACTGCTCCTGACTGGCTCCAGCGATTTTTGTTGTGTCTGCAGCTCCAGTGTTTCAAGGAGTGTGCCGGAGGTCACAACTCAATGCAACTCTATGAAAGCCTCATTCTTGTTCTCCTAGACTTGTGTTGGAAACTTGTGATATATCGTCTGACTTCCAGCCAGTCAGACTTCTTGGGCACAAGATAGCGCAGTGGAAACAAAGCAGCGCAGAAAGAGCATGAAAATGCTGGAGGTACAGTATGATACCAAGGGCCGTGGGCTTGGATTTTAAGCGTCACTCCAATGCTGAAAAAAATGCAGGACTGAAGCTTTAAAGGGAAGCTATTATGAAAAAATTACATATCCTTTAAGGCTAGGGTCACAGTAGCATTTATTACAAGCGTTTTTGGAGACCTGCGCATGTAAAAACGCACCCATAGGCCCACATGTTAAAAAACACATGCCCTAATAGCAAAAACGCATGTGTGACAGTACCATGAGTTTTTGGTGCATTTCCAAAAACGCATGCGTTTTTTAATATGGGGCCCTATGGGAAACGCAAGCAAAAACGCATGTACAATCAGTGCCATTCAAAAACGCATGCGTTTTCCATAGGAGCCCATGTTAAAAAAACGCAAGTGTTTTAGAAAACGCATGCGTTTTTCAAAACGCACCAAAAAATAGTACATGCACTATTTTTGGGGGCAGATTTAAAAATGCAGCCAAAAACGCAAGTTGCCATCAGACACCTTAAAAAACTCATGCGGACATGTAAAAACACATGGAAAAACGCATGAGTTTTTAAAAGGCACTACAAAAACGCATGCCAACTGTGACCCCAGCCTAATTCAGGTTTTTGTGTTAGAATTAAAAGTACTTTATCATCATTTTTACTTAAAAAAAATTAGGAAAATTGCATTTCTCATACCGGCCATTAGCCGGTCCAAACTCAAGTATTGATTCATACTTCTTGCCTTTTCAGGAAGAGTTCTCAGCACTTTCTTAATCATCAGAGACAGGATTAGAACAACAGGTAACATCACTATACAAAGGACAACAATAAATTTTACAACTGATCCTGATCCCCTTCCATCCTAAAGACCCATGCAGTAGTGATGGGTGAACCCGTACTGTAAATATCGTGGTCTGTACCAAACACCTAGTGTTCATGCTGTGGCGTCCCACTGGGTAGGCCGCCAACAGAGGTACTGCACTCCTCCATCAGAGGTAGAGTTGTGCCGCTGGTCTCCAGGTACAGGGATGGTGGAGTTGAGCTTCACACACACAACACTTAGGATCCCGGGACAGTGGGTGGACCCAAAGGGCAGACCTAAACGTAGCTGGGAAGAAAAAGTGTAGACTTAGTAGAGAAGGAGAAAGAAAGAACATCAGAGAGGAGTTGAGTGGAAGTCGGGAGTGTAGGGGCGGTGGGGTGCCAACTCCCGTGGGCTGGAGCACGAATACGCTTGCCCTGGGAACAGAGACAAGCCGCTGAGAAGGACAAGAGATGTCGGCCAGTAGAAGAGATGTCGATTCGCATCTCCCGAAGAGACACCCCGATGGGGACCTCCATCGTGGAGAGGAGGTTGGCTACACCCAGTGCATGGGACAGCGAGGCTGGTATGTGTTGCTGGTGTACAAGGTCCTCCAGCCTCGATTTCCATACGCAGAGCCGGCTGAACTTTAGAGTAGGGAGGATGGTTTGCGGGCCTATAAAGTAAGACCCAGAATGTCAGTGTAAATAGTAGTTAGAATGTTGAATCGTGTAAATACTGTAAGCAACTAGTTAGTTAGGTACCAGAAACTGTAGAACTGTAAAACTGTAAAATTGTAAAGTGTGTAAATAGTTAACCCGCCATGATCACCATACAGTCGGGCGGAGGACTGTGACAAAGAACTGTTTTTGAGCCCCGGTAGGGGATACTGCTCACGAGACTGTGGACATTGAGTTTTATTTTTATGAGCACCTTTTTCATTACTCTGTTTTACGGACATTTGATTTTTGATTTTACCTCAAAGGACCAGATGGTGTTTTGCAACGTTCAAGCATAATTGCCTCCCGAAAGGGAAGAAAAATGCTGAGTAATGTTATTGTTATTGTTGTTATTTAAAAAAAAAAAGTTTGTAAGTGTCTATGTACCGAGTTGCTCGGGGTCGAGCTAACCATTTGCAAAGGGGGAATGTGGCGCCACTCCGGGTAGGCCGCCACCAGAGGTACTGCACTCCTCCATTAGAGGGAGAGTTGTGCCGCTGGTCTCCAGGTACTGGGGGGTGGAGTTTAGCTTCACACACACAACACTTAGGACCCTGGGACAGTGGGTGGACCCAAAGGGAGGACCCAAGCATAGCTGGGAGGAAAAAATGTAGACTTAGTAGAGAAGGAGAAAGAGAGAACTTCGGAGAGGAGTGGAGTGGAAGTCGGGAGTGTATGCTTGGTGTGGTACCAACTCCCGCAGGCTGGAGCACAACCCCATGATGCTCCCGGAGGGAAAGACCGACAAGTGTAGAGGAAGAAAGGAGCCCGTGGGGTACAGAACGAGACGTAGATCCCCATACACCTGCATCTGGCGAGACAGAGGGGCTGGTGGATGACACAGGGACATGGCCCTGAACACAGCACAGATGCTTCATGCCCGAACCATTGAACTGGAGGCCTCAAGCTTCTAAGGGGAGCTGTGGCCGAACACCAGACACAACTCGGAGAAGGCAGCTGAACTAGAGAGCAATGCCCCGGGAGGGGGGACAAATAAGCACTCATGGCTGTCGGTACTATGAGCTATGAGGCGCTAAGTGAGAAGCAGCAAGATGAGCTTATAGTGCGAAGGGACCACCAGGGACAGAGATACCTAGTAAGAGAAGATGGAACACCAACCAAGGCTCGAATGCACTGACCCGTTTCTGGAGACAACGCTGAACCAGAGGTTGGCAAGGAAAGTACCTGGCAGCCATGCTGAAACTACTGAGTAAAAGTAACAGGTAATAGAACTCCAGCTGTGGTGTGTGAGACTTTTTTTTAGCAGCGAACACCGGCCGCAGAGGCCGTATGAGACACCGGCGTGCTGACGACCTAATGAACATCTGCCAAAGTATGAACTGACTCCTCCATCCTGCTGCCCTGGGGACTGCACTCTGCCTGCGGAGAGCAGAACCATCCGAGCTGCCAGTCATCACCCAAAGAGGTTCTGAAGCAGTGGCGGCCATCCTGGCCACATACCGTAGGTGGCGTCACGAATACCCCTTTCCCTAGTCATTCCCCGTCATCTACCCCTGTTTATTAAAATGACACCGCCAGGGTCACAAGACCGGGTCTTGGCCCCGTCTGTCCCTGTGAAAAGAACGGAGAGTGAAGAACAACAGCTGCCTGGTCACCGAGTACAACTGGCCCTGGAGTGGGCCCAAAGAGGTTCTGAAGCAGTGGCGGCCATCCTGTCCACATACCGTAGGTGGCGTCACGAATACCCCTTTCCCTAGTCATCCCCCGTCATCTACCCCTGTTTATTAAAATGACACTGCCAGGGTCACAAGACCGGGTCTCGGCCCCGTCTGTCCCTGTGAAAAGAACAGAGAGTGAAGAACAACAGCTGCCCGGTCACCGAGTACAACTGGCCCTGGAGTGGGCCCAAAGAGGTTCTGAGGCAGTGGCGGCCATCCTGGCCACAAACCGTAGGTGGCGTCACGAATACCCCTTTCCCTAGTTATTCCCCGTCATCTACCCCTGTTTATTAAAATGACACCGCCAGGGTCACAAGACCAGGTCTCGGCCCCATCTGTCCCTGTGAAAAGAACAGAGAGTGAAGAACAACAGCTGCCCGGTCACCGAGTACAACTGGCCCTGGAGTGGGCCCAAAGAGGTTCTGAAGCAGTAACGGCCATCCTGGCCACATACCGTAGGTGGCGTCACGAATACCCCTTTCCCTAGTCATCCCCCGTCATCTACCCCTGTTTATTAAAATGACACTGCCAGGGTCACAAGACCGGGTCTCGGCCCCGTCTGTCCCTGTGAAAAGAACAGAGAGTGAAGAACAACAGCTGCCCGGTCACCGAGTACAACTGGCCCTGGAGTGGGCCCAAAGAGGTTCTGAGGCAGTGGCGGCCATCCTGGCCACAAACCGTAGGTGGCGTCACGAATACCCCTTTCCCTAGTTATTCCCCGTCATCTACCCCTGTTTATTAAAATGACACCGCCAGGGTCACAAGACCAGGTCTCGGCCCCATCTGTCCCTGTGAAAAGAACAGAGAGTGAAGAACAACAGCTGCCCGGTCACCGAGTACAACTGGCCCTGGAGTGGGCCCAAAGAGGTTCTGAAGCAGTAACGGCCATCCTGGCCACATACCGTAGGTGGCGTCACGAATACCCCTTTCCCTAGTCATCCCCCGTCATCTACCCCTGTTTATTAAAATGACACTGCCAGGGTCACAAGACCGGGTCTCGGCCCCGTCTGTCCCTGTGAAAAGAACAGAGAGTGAAGAACAACAGCTGCCCGGTCACCGAGTACAACTGGCCCTGGAGTGGGCCCAAAGAGGTTCTGAGGCAGTGGCGGCCATCCTGGCCACAAACCGTAGGTGGCGTCACGAATACCCCTTTCCCTAGTTATTCCCCGTCATCTACCCCTGTTTATTAAAATGACACCGCCAGGGTCACAAGACCAGGTCTCGGCCCCATCTGTCCCTGTGAAAAGAACAGAGAGTGAAGAACAACAGCTGCCCGGTCACCGAGTACAACTGGCCCTGGAGTGGGCCCAAAGAGGTTCTGAAGCAGTAACGGCCATCCTGGACACATACCGTAGGTGGCGTCACGAATACCCCTTTCCCTAGTCATTCCCAGTCATCTACCCCTGTTTATTAAAATGACACCGCCAGGGTCACAAGACCGGGTCTCGGCCCCGTCTGTCCCTGTGAAAAGAACAGAGAGTGAAGAACAACAGCTGCCCGGTCACCGAGTACAACTGGCCCTGGAGTGGGCGTGTCAATGCACAGACCCCGAACCCGGACTTCCCTGAGACGTCCGAGTTACTGCTTGAGTTTGGGTTCAGTTAGGTGAGCTGTAAAAATAAGTAAAATGATGATTAAAGCAGGAAAATTATACTCACCAGTTTCCCGCTGCAGTCACACTTGCTCCTGGGTCCGCTCATTAGTCTCATGTTTATTCACTGCACTCCAACAGCCAACTACAGACATCCATTCTCTGTGACAATATCTGAGACTGAACAGCCAATCAGACTACGCCCCCACCTATTATGCCGGTGTCTGTGATTGTTTGCCATACAAATTAGTTTATTAGCAACAAACCTGCTGTCATAGATGTGTAAAAATAAATAATTATAGAAACATACATGCGTAGGAGTCCCCCGTATATTCCTATTTATTGCAGATCAAGTGAACAAATGCCGCCTGCTGCCCCAGCTGTGTGCTGTATATTGATTAAGTATCAAATACAAGAACCACATGCATTTTTTTAAATTTAATCTAATAAATAATTTAAAAAAACGGTGGCATGGGAGTCCCCCCAATTTGATGCTCAACCAAGATAAAACCCACTGCTGGGAGTTTCCATTCTTACCCTTGGAAGGCACATAGTTATTGCCCCACTCTGGGTGAGAATAGCAGCCCACAGTCGCCCCTGAACTTGGCGCGTTCCTTAGAAGCACCAAATCCAGGTGCTTTGCCTGGCTCTTCCCGATGCCCTGGTCCTGGTGCAGTGACAATTGGAGTAATACAAAGAGTTAATGACAGCTGAGAATTGACAGCTGTCAAAAAGCCCTAAATTGGTAATGTTCAGATTTTTTAAATTATTTAAATCATTTTTAAAAACCATGTGGGGTTCCCATACTTGATACTTAGCCAATATAAAGCGAATGGAATACTAGGTCTCAAGTAGAGGTCGAATCTGAGGGACTTGTTTGTGAGCACGTGAGCGGGTGGAAGTTTGCGGACCATAGAGTCCAGGTGTTTACGAATTTGTCGTGGGAGCCAGTCTCCCAACTTGAGATTTCCTCTAGGCAGTAGAGGTCTTGCACTTTGTTTATCCATTCGGACAAAGATGGTGGTGAGGTCTGTCTCCAATGAGTCGTAATTAGATGTTTTGCACAAGAGAGTAATAATGGAACAAGTGCATGTTTCTTGGGTTTGTATTTGTGTGAAGAGAGGGATAGTAATATTTCCTGGCCAGTAAAGTCCCAGTCTTCTATGCCTATCAGGCATAGTGAGTTTTTATACCTATCCAAAATGATTGTATCTTTGGACAGGACCACAGGATATGAGTTAGTGTACCTTTGGAGTTGGAGCATCTCCAGCATAAAGGTGATGTTGTCAGTTTCAAGTTGTATAGGCATTCTGGGGTATAGTACCAGCAGGTTCCTGTAATAATGTGCTCCTTGAAAATCCGTGAGAGGTTGCTAAAATGTGACTTACATCTTTAGAGAACTTAGTCTCCAGCTCTTTCTCCCAGGAAAAGATATAGAAAGGAATAGATGATTTGAGTGGGTCGGTTAGATTAGCATAGATTTTGGAAATAAGCGAAGTGATAGGGGTTGAGAGTCCAACAAAAATTTCAAGCCAAAACCATTCTGTCTTGTGCTTGAGTTCCTTCTTAAACTGTGTTATGATATGTTTTGTTTGTTTCCATAAGGAAGTTGAATGATTGTTTGCTTGTTAGGGCCACTTTACACACACCAACTTATCTGTCCAACTTCTGACCAACTTGCTGGTTGCAGTGAAATCATGGACACATTGCTCCATTTTGTGACTGTGTATAATGGAACAATGTGTCCATGATTTCACTGCAACCAGCAAGTTGGTCAGAAGTTGGACAGACAAGTTGGTGTGTGTAAACTGGCTATTACAGTCAACCAGCTTTCCCGATATGTAGGTAAATCGTATATGTAGTGTGAAATTGGTAAGTTGGGCAGTAGATTCCAGGCATTATAGACATCTTTGTAGTGGGAGTCCGCAAGTCACGGTAGTATTTTTAATAGAATGTTTTCTAGAAAGTGGCAGTGGGGTAGTTGGTTTGGTATGAGGGCGCACTGCATTGAGAGAGTAGTGTCGCGTGTGTGATGAAGGGGGCCGCAGATGGTGGCGGCGGCCCCTTCTGTAATGGCGCTCCCCCTGGCTGCGGCGGGCGGCATGTTAGCGGGGGAGGCAGCAGCGGGCAGCGTGTGTGATGAAGGGGGCCACAGATGGTGGCGGCGGCCCCTTCAGTAATAGCGCTCCCCCTGGCTGCGGCGGGCAGCGGGCGGCATCTGAGCGGGGGAGGCAGCGGCGGGCAGCGTGTGTGATGAAGGGGGCCGCAGATGCTGGCGGCGGCCCCTTTTGTAATGGCGCTCCCCCTGGCTGCGGCGGGCGGCATGTGAGCGGGGGAGGCAGCGGCGGGCAGCGTGTGTGATGAAGGGAGCCGCAGATGGTGGCGGCGGCCCCTTCAGTAATAGTGCTCCCCCTGGCTGCGGCGGGCGGCATCTGAGCGGGGGAGGCAGCGGCGGGCAGCGTGTGTGATGAAGGGGGCCGCAGATGCTGGCGGCGGCCCCTTCTGTAATGGCGCTCCCCCTGGCTGCGGCGGGCGGCGGGAGTGGATGCTGCAAAGAGAGTGCGCCGCCGTTGGCATCTCAGCGGGGGAGGCAGTACCGTGCGGGGGTGTGCGGGCACGGAAGCCTGCAGGCAGCCGCCGGCAGCCTGCGCCATAGGTGTAGTAATATGGTGGCGCTTCCGGGGTAGCGGTAATCACCAGTTTTGCGCACGCGCCATTGCTCCATAGAGGCACAGTGGCCGGAAGCGCAAAACTGGTGATTATGTATAGATATTTTGTGTATAGTGTGTTTTTTTCGACTTCCACAAGCAGCAGTCTGCATCTGTGTTCAACATAATGAGTTCTATTTTTGAGGTATTATTTTCTTGTTTAGCTTTCACCAAGTTCACCCAACGAGCAAGGTGAATTGCTGAGTAATATAAAAGGAAATCTACGAGTCCCAGTCCGCCTTTGCCCCTTGGTTTCATCATGGTTTTAAGTGAAAGTTTGGATTTTTTGTATTTCCATATGTACTGAGAAACAATTTGTTGTGAGAAATGAAGAATGAGTCAGGAAGACTTATAGGCATCATATTCATGGTATAAAAAAATCTTTGGAAAGATATATGACTTAACTACATTAAGTCTGCCTATCCATGACAATAGTGGGATTCCGTATGTCTTTTAGCATGTTAAGAAGGGGTATGTAGTTACCGTAGCAGCATATAGAGAGGTCGGGTCAGGTGTTAAGGTTGTGCCTAGATATTTCAGTTTGTTAAGGGGCCAATTAAAGGGAGTGTTCTTTTTAAGTTCATCTACGTCTGCCTCAGGTATTATTACATTTAGGGCTTCAGACTTGTTCATGTTAATTTTAAAGTTAGATATGACGCCAAATTCATAAAAGGTTTGTAAGAGTCTAGGAAATGCTGTCGTTGGGTTCGATATCAGGAGCAAAAGGTCATCT
This sequence comes from Allobates femoralis, assembly GCA_033576535.1. Taxonomy (NCBI): domain Eukaryota; kingdom Metazoa; phylum Chordata; class Amphibia; order Anura; family Aromobatidae; genus Allobates; species Allobates femoralis. The sequence goes on from JARQOC010000005.1 coordinate 505,826,998, forward strand.
GCAAAAGCTGCTGTTTTCAGTTCAACATGGCCAATTTTGAGACTCGCAATTGATTCATCTTGTCTAATTTTTTGAATTAACGTATCCATCACTAAATGAAGAGTGTAGGGGAAAGAGGGCAGCCCTGTCTGCTTCCATTACGAATTATGAAAGGGGCCGAGAGGACCCCAATCACCCTGACCTTTGCAGTGGGATGAGTGTATAACGTCATGATGGCATCTGTAAAAGTGGGAGGGAAAGCAAACCTCTCCAGTACACAAACCATGTATAGCCAGCTAATTCTATCGAATGCCTTTTCGGCGTCGGTAGATAGAAGGGCAAGACCGGCATGAGAGCCTCTCGCGAATGAGATGGCTCGCAGAATTCTGTACTGAGTTTTGTCTACTCTCTCTACCTCTCACAAGACCCACTTGGTCGGGATGAATTAGCCCCCCCAAACTTTATTTTCAATTACAGTGCCTTGTGAAAATATTTGTTCCCCTTGAACTTTTCAACCTTTTGCCATATTTCATGCTTCAAACATAAAGATATAAATTCTAATTTTTTGTGAAGAATCAACAAGTGGGACACAATCATGAAGTGGAACGAAATTTATTGTATATTTTAAACTCTTTTAACAAATTAAAAACTGAAAATTGGGGCGTGCAATATTATTCAGCCCCCTTGAGTTAATACATTGTACTGCTACCTTTTGCTGCGATTACAGCTGCAAGTCGCTTGGGGTATGACGCTATCAGTTTTGCACATCGACAGTATGAAATTCTTTCTCATCCGTCCTCGCAAAACAGCTGGAGCTCAGTGAGGTTGGATGGAGAGCGTTTGTGAACAGCGGTTTTCAGCTCTTTCCACAGATTCTCGATTGGATTCAGGTCTGGATGTGACTTGGCCATTCTAACACCTGGATACGTTTATTTTTGAACCATTCCATTGTAGATTTTGCTTTATGTTTGGGATCATTGTCTTGTTGGAAGATAAATCTCTGTCCCAGTCTCAGGTCTTTTGCAGACTCCAACAGGTTTTCTTCCAGAATGGTCTTTATTTGGCTCCGTCCATCTTCCCATAAATTTTAACCATCTTCCCTGTCCCTGCTGAAGAAAAGCAGGCCCAAACCATGATGCTGCCACCACCGTGTGTTTCCACCCTTAAAGTACCATTACACGCTTCAATGTCGTTTAGATATCACAAATGATCTCACGGGTGCGGTCGTTAGGACATCTTTTTGACATCGTTGGTGAGATGTCACACATCTAGATATCGTGAACGACGCACCAACGATGTGGCGAGCAGCTATCGTTCACACAACCCAGCGAACGATTTTTGTTCACTGATGTGAATAGGGGAAGTCGTTAACGACATCGTTATCGCGGTGTCACAGACAACGATGCTGCAGGTTGGCTGATCGTGGATCATCTGATTTGAGAACATGTTCTCAAATCTGCGATCAACGATCCAACGATTTACCGTAGTCGTATCTCGGTTTAACACGCAACGACGTAGTAACGATGTCGTTTGAACAAATTAAAACCCAGGATGTTTGAACGATATCGTTCACAATATCATAACGTATCATATTGTAACGGGGCCTGTAGAGTCAGTGCAGCCTCCATACTCTCCCAAAGGCCTTTCTCCTTACAATATCTGATCTCACATAGATTCTGGTCTTTGGTATTGCACTTCTCCATAAATTATAGCACTTCTGCTTTTATTTAGCAAGAGCAGCACTTTTGTAATTTCGGTGACCTTCAGCTTTATCTCTCATTTGTATTATCAGCACATATGAACACACAATGATGAATGGAAAACATATTACACACTATTTAAAAGGGAATCTGTCAGTTAATAGAAAAATGCAATTAACCTGCAGGCATGGGTAAATCAGCACGGTGATAACGTTCTGAAGCTGTGCAGCCACCGCAATGAGAGCCCCACTGCCAGGAGAAAATGAACTTTATTCCTCCTGGCAGCCTTGGACTTTTAGTCATAGTGGCCAAGACCACAGCTGGAGCAGTTTCAGGCACCTCGGTGCATAATGACCAGCAGCTGTAACCGCTCCCTGGCAATAACTGATAAGCGTTTCAGCACTGCATCAGTGCACAGACGACTGTCAATCAGTGATGGGGGATAGTTACAGCCACCGCTCAATACTCCTTTTAAGGCTCCCTCACATCTGCATATAACAAATTTGTCCGATTCCCATCCAGAAAAGTGGGAGGAGTGTCATGTGTATGTCATTCAATATGTAATGTGTGTGTTACGCTATTTTTATCTGATTGCAATCATCGTATTTATACTCATGTGAGCGTGGAAGTGGGTGCATTGGAAGTCATGTTTGTTCCTGAAGACACTGACCACACTGCTGTATTGTAAAGCCAATAGTGTAATGCATCTTTGTAAATAATGTGTAATCTGATGTTTCTGATGCGCCCCAGGGCTCGGGTACTCGGCTCTCGGGCGATCATCAGTCCGGGAAATCACGGGTGGCCATCCCGAGGCCGTTGCCCTGGTGGTCAGCTCAACAGGGGGATATTTACAGGGGAAAATTATTTACAAAGTTTTTGTGGTCTTCGTGACGCCACCTGCTGGGTCTGGTGATGCTCACCAGCGCCGCCACAGTCCTCCGGTAGTCGGTGGTATTGCGGCTTAGATGGATTAGTCCCCGCAGGCGGGACAGGACCACCAGGGCAGTGATGCTGTAAGGCAAACCGTTTATATGGAAAGGATGCAGCAGAGTCGGGACTTCACCGGGTAACTTTACTGGAAAACTTTCATCAGCATTACAGTTCAGCAGTTAGTCAGATGGTATATTGGCAAATGCTCCAGGTGCTGCAATTAGGATTTCTGGTTGTTAGATGGATCCCTCACTGTGTTCCTTTTCTTATTCCTTTCTCCCTTTTGCCTCCCAGTGGCAGTGAAGTCTGTCTCCTAAAGACGATCAAACCTCCAGCTCCTTCTCTCTGTTCACCTTTCTTTGCGGTCTCCGGGACAACCTTCTATTAAGCTTTAGGCAGTGGCCTCTGCTCCTAGCTTCTCTGGCTCGCTCAGAAGACTGGGGCTGTATTTGTAATATCCCCGTACATCGGATTCTCTGTGAGCCTTGGAGAGTCTCACAGTTACGGGCTCTGGTACACGTGTTCTCTCCTGAACTAGCTCTTCT
>JARQOC010000005.1:505830251-505987751 GCA_033576535.1 Allobates femoralis
AGAGGCTGGAGCAGTAAAGGGCAGAGAGCTCCACTCCGACTCAGATGCCAGCAAGGTGGAGGTGGGGTACTGGTATGGGCTGGTATTATCAAAGATGAACTTATGGGACCTTTTTGGGTTGAGGATGGAGTGAAGCTCAACTCCCGGACCTACTGCCAGTTTCTGGAAGACAACTTCTTCAAGCAGTGGTACAAGGAGAAGTCAGTATTGTTCAAGAAAAACATGATTTTCATGCAGGACAATGCTCCATCACATACATCCAAGTACTCCACAGCGTGGCTCGCCAATAAAGGTCTAAAAGAAGAAAAAATAATGACATGGCCCCCTTGTTCACCTGATCTGAACCCCATAGAGTACCTATGGTCCCTCATAAAATGTGAGATCTACAGGGAAGGAAAACAGTACACCTCTGGGAACAGTGTCTGGGAGGCTGTGGTGGCTGCTGCACGCAATGTTGATCGTAAAAAGATCAAGCAACTGATAGATTCTATGGATGGAAGGCTGCTGAGTGTCATCATAAAGAAAGGTGGCTATATTGGTCACTAATCTTTTGGGGTTTTGTTTTTTCATGTCAGAAATGTTTATTTCTAAATTTTGTGCAGTTTATATTAGTTTACCTGGTGAAAATAAACAAGTGAGATGAGAATATATTTGGTTTTTATTAAGTTGCCTAATAATTCTGCACAGTAATAGTTACCTGCACAAACAGATATCCTCCTAAGATAGCCAAATCTAAAAATAAACACTCCAACTTCCAAAAATGATAAGCTTTGATATTTATGAGTCTTTTGGGTTGATTGAGAACATAGTTGTTGATCAATAATAAAAATAATTCTCTACAATACAACTTGCCTAATAATTCTGCACACAGTTTATAATGGCCCTCACATATCCCTCCAATCATTATAATGGCCTCACATAGGCTTCCATATTGTATAATGGGCCCCACATAGTGCTCCATATAATATAATACATGCAATAGTCCCTAATAAAGGATAATTGGTCCCACATAGTCCTCCATATAGTATAACGAGCCCTGTGTAGTACTTCATATAGTGTAATGCACTTTACATAGTCCTCCATATAGTATAATGCACATCCCATAGTCCTCCATATAGTCAAATGCACCCCCCAAAGTCCTCCATATAGTATAATGCAAACACCATATTCCTCCATATATTATTTACTGCATCCCATAGTTCTCCATATAATATAATGCACACCTCATAGTATTCCATACATTGTAATGCACCCCCTACTCCTTTACTACTCCTCTATATGGTATAATGTACCCTTGATGTTAATACAGCTGAAAGTGCGATGACGGGTGTGGGGTGTCTATTGTCAGCGCTTGCACCAGGCCCCCCTTCTCGACTCAGAAGCCCCATGGCGGCCGCATAGTCTGCCTCCATTGGCGGTATACCACTGTACTAGCGCCTGACTTCTGAAAAGAGTTGTCTAATGAGACAACCACATTATCCAATATATGAATAAATTGACATTTAATTATCTAAATTTGTTTCCATATGGAGATGAATAGTCAGCTCATAACATTATCAAGAGGATTTGAAGAGCTTAATACTTTATGAGGGAGTTAACCATATACAAGCAAGCCAATTATACACGGGATGAGTGATCAGGATGCTGTATCCTGCTTGGCAGACTAATAATAAAGCAAACGCTGAAAAGTCCAAAACAGGTTGAGCGGTTTCTGCCCTGACAAACTAGTGACACGTGTATTATGGTACTGGATTGAAAGCTGATACTGTTTGTTAGTCTTAATTACCATGCACTATATTTAGACTATTGTTTTTTAATTGCATTGACAAATAGAGGTACTTAAATTATATTTGACAACATATTTATACTGCTCTTGACGACAGCATAAAGTAATTACAGAGACCGTGATTCCTGTGCTTGATTACTTACTTTGTTCTTACTGCAATTTTCATAAAATTCATGGTGATCTGCAGCAATAAAGGCATCATCTTCATGAGTCATCATCGTCATGAGTCATCATCTTCATGAGTCATCATCTTCATGAGCTACTCTCCCCCACTGAGAAAGCTGTTAAAAGGAACCTCTGAGCTACTTCATGCCCCCAAACCTATCACTACCTGTCCCTGCAGCTGCCTATACATCCCTAAGCATCCCTGTTTGAGCTAAATGTGTAGTATAATTGTTGAAAAACACTTCTTATAACTTACATTTCCCCCCCATCGTCTAGACGGGTGGGTGTTCTCTAAGGGTCCGTATCCCCTCTCGCTCTGTTGTTATCACACTCAAGTGGGCGTGAAAATTAATTCAAAAGCGTGGCCTTGTTTTTAAAATCCATGAACTCCTTCCTGATATGGCGCACCGGCGCGTCATTTCCAGTCCTGTACATTGTGGGGGTGTATTGGGTGTACTGGCTGGCTCCAGAACATGCGTAGTGCAAATACTCTGAAGTCGGCGAGTACACCCAATACACCCCCACAATGTGCAGGACTAGAAATGACGCGGCGGTGCGCCACATCAGGAAGGAGCTCATGGATTTCAAACACAGGACAGTGTTTCTGAATTATCACGCCGGCGTGATACCAATGGAGCGAGACGGGACATGGAGCCTTAGAGAACATCATCCGTCTAGATGATGGGGGGGAACATGTAAGTTATAAGAAGTGTTCTACTTCACATTCAGGTCAGACAGGGACGCTTAGGGATGTAGTAGGAAGCTGCAGGGACAGGGAGTCATAGGTTTGGGGGAATAAACTAGCTGACGGGTTCCCTTATCAGTGTTGGGTGGGTGGGAGATGCTGCAGCTCAAATATAAAGGGGAACTTCACAGTTTAGCTGACTTTATATATACAGGACTCCTCCGAAAGTTCAACATAAGTGAAAGGAACCAGCTGGCGATGCGGCAGATAACCAGTGAAAGGATTTTAATTTACATTACCTGATGATAGAACCACAACCATATGGAATGTGCTGCATAATCAATTATGTACAAGTGATCAACACAATAATATTCTGTATAATACGTTCTGCTGATAATGCCTCCCAGATAGGTTTAGGAAATAAGAATGATCTGCAACCATTTGCAATTATAATTTGCTGACTGTAGCTTGAAAAGGGAGGGATTATTGTATCATAGTGCCATATTATGGTTAATTGATTGCAATTCAAGGTGAACCTGTAATTTGAGTTACGCTGCTCAACCACAGGCAGTATGAATCAGAGCCCAGCTACACACGTGCAGCCAGGTATATTGCTCTCTGAAATACTCATTGAGAAGATCCGGCCAGAGCCCATAGCTGGAGACAAGACTGGACTCTCCCAGCTCCGCACCAGATGATACAGGTCTCTCCCATAGCAATTGCAGCCAAGCTTATATTATAATCAATAATAATAAATGTTATTTATATAGCATATATACCGCAGCACTTATATATATATACTGTATATACCGCAGCACTTTACAATTAACAGAGGGCATGTACAGACAATAAAGACTATACGAAGTAATACATGATTCAACTGTTATCAAAAACAGGATAAAGCAGAGTTTGAAACTCAAGAAATGTATTACAAGTGATACAGGTGAATCTCAATGAATTAGAATATCATCAAAAGTTAATTTATTTCAGTAATTCAATAAAGTGAAATGTATATATTAGATAGAGTCATTACAAACAGAGTGATCGATTTCAAGTGTTTATTTCTGTTAATGTTGATGATTATGGCTTAAAGCCAATGAAAACCCAAAGGTCATTTTTTCAGAAAATTATAGTAGGGAGAATGAAGGGTTAAAAACCGTGCTGCCGTATTCCACAAAACATCAAAAGGTTAATATGATATTGATTTATTAGTCAATGCATTTCAGGGCTGCTTGGCCCCTCCCTCAGGACAAATCAATATCATATTGCCATGACCTTATATAGCAACTTTTATTGTTTTCAGCTTGGCCTACTGGTCAGTAGTTACTCTGCAACCCCAGCCCTGGGGCCCCTGTGTAAGTCCACGTCACTGTGCAGGTGTTAAAGGGTGGAGACCGGGGCAACGCTTGGGATCTCGAAAAAAAAAAATGGCTTTCGCCAGGGGCGTACATAGAAATAATGGGGCCCTATAGAAGAATTTCTAATTGGGCCACCCCTCCTCCCCTCAAAAAAAATTATAATATTTGTAGGGGTCACTTTAGAACATATTTCAAACTTTACAGCCCTTACAAAGAAATTTTACTCCTATTGAAGCCCCTGGATTCCCCTTTCATTGCAGCCATAAAGTATGATGCCCCCACAGTGATTTCCTCCACACACAATATGATGACCCTACTGTGCCTTCCTCAACCACCCCGGCAAACAACGGTGACCCCAGCACAGTATAATCCCTGTGACCCCCACACAGCCCTCCATGGGGGCCATCCTCCTTTCCACGATGCATAATGGCCCTTACACAGCTCTCCACATCCACACAGTATGATGGACCCCACACAAACCTTCACACTGTATAATTGCCTGCATATAGTATAATGGCCCTCAAATAATAATAATAATAATCTTTATTTATATAGCCCCGACATATTCCGCAGCGCTTCCCAATTCAGAGGTTCATATTTAAACAATCATAAGAAACAGTTATCAGAAAATACAATACAATACAATACAAACAACAATACAATACAATACAAAGCATCAAACAATACAATAATTAAACCAAAATAATGACAACCCTGTTCATAAGAGTTTACAATCTAACAATGAGGTGGGGGTGACACAAAGTACAGGGTTACTGATTGCAGGAAGGGGGGAGGGGAGACCTGCAGCCAATATACTCACAAGGCTGATGATTAAGGAGGCTAATTCCTCCGAAAAGCGTCCAGCGGCACCCCCTGTGTGCTGTGATGATTTTATGATTTCACAATAAAACGAATATGAAGCATGCCACTGGATCTTCTCTACATTTTCTTATGACAAAGTACAGGAGCTTATTTACAATGACAGTATAGTCAACTTGAGGAGATGGGGAACAGATAGGAACAGCATAAGTGGCCACAAGCCATTATTTGTGATCCACTTGATACTGATGGAGCAGATAGGCTATGTCTAGATGACTTTGACTAGGGATCATGATAGGCCACCCTAAAAAGATGTGTTTTTAGGGATCGCCTTGAACTATGTAAGTTGTGGATACACCTAATTTCTTGGGGTAGAGCATTCCAGAGAATTGGTGCAGCTCAGGAGACGTTTTGGAGCTGGGAGTGGGAGGTTCGGATTAATGCAGAAGTGAGATTAAAGTCACTTCCAGAGCAAAGAGAAGGGGTGGGGTGATAGATAGAGATGAGAGAGGAGATATAGAAGGGTGCTGCACTGTGAAGAGCTAAGTGGGTGAGAGCAAGCAGTTTGAATTGGATCCTATAGTGTATAGGCAGCCAGTGCAATGACTGGTATAGAACAGAAGTGTCTGAGTAACGGTTTGGTAGATAGGTGATCCCGGCTACTGCATTATGGATGGACTGGAGAGGGGAGAGACTAGTGCGGGGGAGGCCAATTAAAAGAGAATTACAATAGTCAAGGCGGAAGTGAATCTAAGCCACAGTGAGGGTTTTTGTGGTTTCCAAGGTGAGAAAGGGCGAATTCTAGAGATGTTCTTCAGGTGCAAGCGACAAGAGCAGGTGAGAGATTGTATATATGAGGTGAAGGAAAGCTCAGAGTCAAACATAACACCCAAACAGCGAGCCTGCTGACTAGGCATTATCGTGGTGCCGCACACTGAGAGGGAGATGTCATATTAAGGGAGGTTAGTGGAGGGCGGAAGCAGAAGAAGTTCAGTTTTGGAAAGGTTGAGTTTCAGATAGAGAGCGGACATGATATTGGAAACTGCGGTTAGACAGTCATTGGTGTTCTTTATTAGAGCGGGCGTAAGGTCAGGGGAAGAAGTGTATAGTTGTGTGTCATCCGCATAAGGATGATACTAAAAGCCAAATCTGCTGATGATATGTCAAATCGGGGCTGTGTATAGCGAGAAAAGAGAAGAGATCCAAGGACTGAATCTTAAGGGACCCAAAAGTCATAGGAAGAGGAGAGGAAGTGGAGCCTGCAAATGATACACTGAAAGAGCAGTCAGAAAGATAGGAAGAGAACCAGGAGAGAGCTGTGTCCTTGATGCCGATGGACTGCAGCATGGAGAGTAGGAGATGGTGGCCAACAGTGTCAAAGGCTGCAGAGAGATCAAGAAGAATAAGCACAGAGTGGTCACCATTATGTTTTGCTGTCAGAAGGTCATTGGTCACATTGGTGAGGGCAGTTTCTGTAGAATGTAGGGGGCGGAAACCAGACTGTAATAGGTCTAGAAGGGAGTGAGTGGAGAGGAAATGAGTGAGGCAGGACTAGACCACTCCAACAGTTTAGAGATGAAGGGGAGATTGGAGACTGATCTGTAGTTGTTTGTGCAGGATGAGTCGAGAAACGTTTTCTTTAGTAATGGAGTAATGATAGACTGTTTGAAGGAGGAGGAAAAGATGCCAGAAGAGAGGGAGAGATTGAATTTTTTGGTTAGGTGAGTGGTGACAACCAGAGAGAGAGACTGGAGTAGGTGTGAGGGGATGGAGTCAGCAGTGCATGTGGTGGGGCGAGAGGAAGAGAGGAGCCTGGAGACTTCTTCTTCTGTGACTGGGTCAAAAGTAGAGAGGGAGCTGGAGGAAATGTAGGGAGAGGTAGGGGTAACAGCGATTTGATGTTGGGAGTTGATTTCCTGACGGATGTTTTCTATTTTCTCTGTGAAGTAAGAAGCCAGATCATCAGCACAGAGGTCAGTGATGGGGGCCTGCACTTTAGGACTGAGGAGAGAGTGAAAGGTTTCAAAGAGTTTTTTGGATTGTTGGATAGTGAGGAGATCATGGTGAAGTAGGTCTGTTTGGCGAGGTGAAGGGCAAAGTTCCGCAACAAGGAGGATATGAAATATACCCATGCTTTTTGTGTGAATCGGACAACCGGGACTCATCACTGGAGTCAAATAAATTGTCTAGTGAGAACATCTCTGCAATCTGGACTCAAGAAAAACGTTGTGGCAAATTTTGTTGATACCAATAAAGTTCTCCTGCCACAGCAAGGTTGGACTGATTAAGCAGTTTGTGAAAGCGCTACTAAAAGATGGAGAGACTTGTATGTACCTGTGTACCAAGTTTCAGGGAGTGTCTGCAGCAGCACTGAAGGTAGGCTCTTTTGTGAGTCCAGATATTTGGAAACGTATGAAGGATGACAAGTTCGAAACAAAAATAAAAGCTGTTACAAAAAGGGCTAGGGATTTTTTTTAAAGAAGTTGTGAAGAACATGCTGAAATGTTTCAAAGCCATATTGTGTTGACCAATATAATTAAGAACGTAGGATTTATACATAAGCAAAATTGACCTTAAATACATTACACTTATTCATTTCTCATATAACTCGTAGTATATTCAATTTTAAAAGAAAATACAAAAGATATTTACAAAAGGATTTGGGAAAAATTTGATCTAATAAATGGAATCTATAAAATATTCATAACCTACCAATAAGTGACATCCCGAGAAATTATTTTTACTAATATGAAGAGTTGCATTTATTTTTCACAAAAGCATAAAAGATGTTGATCTGGATTAGAATCCGGAGAAATACCCAAACATTCTTTATTCTAAGCCTTTATCAGAATGAATACAATATTCCAGTTGAATGTCAGCATTTAACAGAATAACATTTGAAGAATAGTTCTTGATGTCTAACATTTAAACAAGTGTACGGGGTACAATCCTCAGGCATCTGGACCCATATTAAAATGAATGTTTAATAATAAACGCAATGATCTTTTAACATTTTCCCAGCTGATACTATTAAATAAGCATTAGAATAGCATTTTAAGCTCATTTGTATGTATTACAAAATTCAGTAATTCTTTACAAAGGGATTACATGTAATAAAATAAAAGAATGAACCATCAAATAATCCTTGCTTTCATACGCAGGTTTTTTTCTACCATTACATTAATTTTATTAAATTTTTGATTGGTAATATTAGAAACATTTGAACTAAATGCATAGGAAAATAGCAGATTATATTTATATATCTATATACATCTACTCCTATAGGTGCAACTATAAGCAATGCAGAAGTGTAACGGTACCGTTACACAGCACGATGTTGGAACGATGTTGGCAACGATCTCACGGGAGCGCGGTCGTTTTCGACATTGTTTTGACATCGTTGGTGAGATGTCACACGTCTAGATATCGTGGACGACTCACCAACAATGTTGTGGGCAGGTATCGTTCGCACAAACCCAGCAAACGATACCTGCTTATTGCTGTGAATGTGCGAAGTCGTCGACGACATCGTTATCGCGGTGTCACACACAACGATACGGCAGATTGATAGAGTTGATACAACATGTTGTTTTACAACATGTTCATAAACCTGTCAACTCCGATCCAACAATTTATCGCTGTCGTATCGTGCTGTTACACGCAACGATGCACTTGCAATGTTGTTTCGACGTCGCTCAAACCGTGGCGTTTCAGCGATATCGCCCACAATATCGTGCCGTGTAACGGTACCTTAAGTGACAACTGGTGGGGTTTTATACATTCAGATACAAGTATATATTATGATCAGTAGCTTAACTTGACGCTCATGGGCCCTGATGGAAAAGCTCCAATGGGGCCCTTTATTATGGTAAATCTGTAATAGCATTAGTCTTTTTCTATAGGCCATAGGGACTTTTGGGCCCCCAAGCTCCAGGGCCCAGGTGCGATTGGAACCCCTGCACAAATTGTACTTACGCAGTGTATGATGCTGAAAAGTAAGAAAGAATGCTTTGAAAATTAGAAGTGTTAGTAGTAGAGACTGGTGAATCTATTCAGTTTTACACATCTGTGTCATGGAGAATATGGAACTTGTAAATTGGTTCCCACAAACTGGCTGAACAGTTGAGGTCCAGCAAAAGGCTAAACAAAATGAAAGAAAAAACATTGTTGACCTGTCCAGATTCCCTCACTCCTCCCTGCCGGCTTTCCTGTCCTTTTAAGCTTCCGTCACTCCACATCTGCATCCTGGTGTTCACTCTAGAGCAGGACTTCACTACACATGCTCTAAGGTCTACATGCAGCCAGAAGACCAGGCCCAAAATGAGCATCCGGAGAGAAAAAGATGCAGAGGGTCAGGCAATGCTTAGGAACAAGTAGGAGGTGAGTATGAGTTTAGGTTTCTTTTCTTTTTACATATTATGTTTATTACAGTCCAAGTCTCCACAGAGAATAATGTGCTATTGTTGGAGACAAACATATTTGGAAATTACTGGTATTTTGGGTCCAGAGGGCGTCCTATCAGTGACTGACAGCTATCTACTATATTATTGTTTAGTGGCCACTTCCGTCTGAGGCCGGAATTGCGCGCCAGTGCTCATTGGGCGATGGCTGCCACGGCGGCCAATGAGCACCGCGTATGCAAAAGAGCTGCACGTGCAGGTCTGCGGCGAGCCAGCCGGGAGATGACCGGCATTAGCCAGTCATCTCCCTGTTGGCATGCCGCTAACCTCTGTGCAGCAGTAGCTGAGCCACGGCTACCTGCCGCACAGAGGTCCACGGCGAGTCAGCCAGCTGCTCGCTGCGGTAGTATCCTGAGCGGGATTTAAATCCCCCACCAAGCCGCGCTACGTCCCTGATTGGTTGCCACGGCTGCGGCGACCAATCGGCGAAGCGGCTCGGCTAGGAGCGCCGTTTTAAATGCGACCAATCAGTGGCGTGGCATTCAAGCCAAGCGCCACGTTTTTCTGATTGGTCACCGCGTTCTGCGCCGACCAATCAGAGAAGCGGCACACAGTGTATTTTAAGTATGGTGCCAAGGCACACGCCGCTTCTCTGATTGGTCACCGCATTCAGCGCCGACCAATCAGATTGAGCGCTGCCGCACAGGATGCCTGTGTCAGTCTTCACTGTCACTCTTGCATTCTATTCATGAAACAGAAGGCTCAGGATGGCCAGTGCTCATTGCCTGAGCCAATCCTGAGTCTCCTGTTTCATGAATAGAATGCAAGAGTGACAGTAAGGACTGACTCAAGCATCTCGCGTGGCAGCGTTCAATCTGATTGGTTGGCGCTGAACGCGCCCACCAATCAGAGAAGCGGCGTGCACCTTGGCGCCAGATTTGTCTGCAGCGTTTCCTGTGCGGCGCTGTAAAGCGCATTCCCAGCAGCTGCCTGTGTGACTGGTTGAGAAGGTAAATATCAGGTAACTAGGGGCAGCGTTATCCAGCACTGCATAGCGGTAAGGCTATGCAGTGCTGGGAAAAGTACTAAGTTTAAACCGCAATCCGGTAGGCTAGGGTCATAACGTAAATGTGACCCTAGCCTAAGTGTGCAAACAGAAACAGCTGTCAGTCCCTGATAGGACTGCCCACTGGACCCAAAATCCTAGAAAGAGCAGGGGTTTAAATGATGAAATCACAGGTTATACTGAATCTTTTCTCACAAAACTATATATAAATCTACTCAGTTCCCCCTGCTCTATAACATGGTGCCTGCAGATTGCACTGGATTTTCATTGTGACTGGATCCCTTTAATGCAGGTTTGAAAAAATCACTGATTTATCTGTAGATCTACCAGTACTTTAAATGCTGAGCTCTTTTTAACCCTTGTTCACAGCATTGATTAATAGCTTTCTAAGAACACTGAAATATGCCAATCAGTGGTTGGGTTGGCGTTATACGGTGTTCATAAATATGGAGGCCTACGTTGCAGCAGGATTACTTGTCTTTACATTATGTTGCTCTCAGATTAAGTGGCAAAAACCTGGTGATGGTTTCCCTTTAAAGTAAAGGAAATTATTTAGAAAAATACTCAAATTTCAACCAAAAGTACATTTATGTTTTTATTCCTATAGTTAAATGTCTCATAGGAAATGTCCCAAGTTTTCTAGTGTAGGAGAGATGTAAATGAATAGCAACCTTCACAATCTGTGCACTGCAGCCTGTGTACTCTGTGCTTTACTTTTTTATCTGTAAGCATAGTATAAGAGATTCTATTTGTATTCTTCTTTGTCTCTTTTGTTAGGAAAACTTTACGTTTGTATTATCACATGAAAGTCACAAGGAATGAGCAGTCATTGAACCTCAAATATTTTAAGAGTCATCATCCTGGAACCTCTCACCGCCTTACAGTACAGCACGGCTCCACTGTTTATTCTACTGACACCAACATATCTTGTTTTTCATCCTAAGCCATTATTTCATTTTTTTTCTTTACAGTAAGTAAATAAAAGATATTCTGTTTTGCTTGTGAGGCGCCCCCAGGCCATGGGTTACTCGGAGCCACGCCGGTGCTGTCTCTCTGTGAATCACGGTAGTCGTGACCCAGTCCTGTGGCTTGGGCTCAGTCCAAAAAGGAAGGGGTTATTTACAGGGGATTTTGTCGTGACGCCACCCGGGGTATGTGGTCAGTGGGGACCACTGCTGCCGTATTCCTGCTGGGGACGGTAACTTAGGGCAGTGTGGATGGTAAGCCCTCCTCGGGTAAGGCTGAGTGTCCCCAGGGCAGGTGTAAATAGTCTATGTGTGGGATGCAGGGCAACAGGCACAAGGAATAGGCAGACTCACTGTTTTTTAGTTTTCTCAGTCTTTTACTGGAGCAGATGGCAAAATCTGTCCACGGGGTCTTGAGAGCAACTTGGGGTTATTCTCACCTGACCGGGTTTTTGGCTCCCTTACTGCGCTTGCAATATGGCTCCTGCTGCTGCTTAAGCTTGGCTGCCGGCTCTGTCTCATCCTGTGAGGTACCGGTATGACAGGCTACTCGAGTCCTTTACTTATACCCTGTTGCCGGGTGTCAGTGTTGCTGGAATCTATACGTTGCTGTGTCTCTGGTTAGTGTGGCTGAGAATCTGAAACTCCCACCGTCCGGTATTGACTGTCGGGATGTGTGACTCTGCACAGTCTTGGACTCCAATGTCCATTCTATGCGCCTTTCCTCTGGGGAGAGCACGGAGTTGCTCAGCCTCCCAGGTGTGTTCCTCCTCCTTTCCTCAGACCCTAGTGTTATGCCTGGAACTCATCAGTGGACCCTGAGATGAGCATAGCACTGCTCCTTTACTCTCAGGTCTTCTTCACTGTCCTCCTAGGAACTGAACTCTTCACAGCCCTCTTTGGAGCTGAACTAACTTGGTCCTTCCCAGACCAGAATATATAGGGGAGATCATCTCAAAAAAACGGACCAATTTGTGGAGAGTTTGTGTCCAAATAATTATTGTACACAGATAGCCAAGTGAAAGTTTTTATTAAACAAAACATAGAATTACAATGGCTCTTACATACCAATACATCATAATCAATATTTTAAAACAGGCAAGATCGATTAGAGGATACCTAAAGGTGGTAATTCCAACAACCAGCACAAATTAAAAAAGCCCTAGCAAGGGGATCTCTTAAAAAAGAGGGGGAGACATCTTGCTGCAAAGACCACTAGGGTCAGGTCCCTTTGTCCTACTTAGTATCGGCTGATAATGCCAAAGTCAATCAAGGGACAACCAATCACTAAGTCCCTGAGGAAACCCGACAGGGAGAAACGCGTCCCCTCTCCGACATCAGCCTTGAGACAAGCCAGCATGGGTGAGTGAAAGTCGTGGGTGCCTCTGCACAGCTGCAGGACTTGGTGATTGGTTCACCGATGATTAGGTACACAGGGGCTCTCCAAACATGACATGGTGTCCGCCAACAATTTGAATCGAAAATCAGCTCAAATTGTTAGCAGACAGCATGTCACATTTAGAGAGCGCCTGTGTGCCTAAACATTGGACCTCCCCCACAAGTGACCCCATTTTGGAAACTAGACCCCCCATGGAACTTATCTAGATGCATAGTGAGCATTTTGAACCCCCAGGTACTTCACAAACTAATCCGTAAAAATGAAAAAATAAAGTTTTAGTGGAAAAAAAAGTACTTTTTCATTTTTACGGATCAATTTGTGAAGCACATAGGGGTTCAAAGTGCTCACTATGCATCTAGATACGTTCCTTGGGGGGTCTAGTTTCTAAAATGGGGTCAATTGTGGGGGAGCTCCAATGTTTAGGTACACAGGAGCTCTCCAAACGCGACATGGTGACAGCTAACAATTTGAATGGAAAATTAGCTCAAATTGTTAGCGGACACCATGTTGCGTTTGGTGACCCCCTGTGTGTCTAAACATTGTAGCTCCCCCACAAGTGACCCCGTTTTGGAAACTAGACACCCCAGGGAACTTATGTAGATGGGTGGTGAGCACTTTGAACCCCCAGGTGTTTCACTAATTCATCCGTATTTTAGCCTAAATCTTTTCATTTTCACATGAGCAACAGGATAAATGGATCCTAAAATTTGTTGGGCAATTTCTCCTGAGTACACCGATACCTCATATGTGGTCATAAACCACTGTTTGGGTGCATGGCAGGGGTCAGAAGTGAAGGAGCGCTATGTTATTTTTTGAATGGCGAATTAGTTCCAAAAGTCAAATTGCGCTCCTTCCCTTCCGAGCCCTGCCGTGCACCCAAACAGTGGTTTATGACCACATATGAGGTATCGGTGTACTCAGGAGAAATTGCCCAGCAAATTTTAGGATCTATTTTATCCTGTTGCTCATGTGAAAATGAAAAAATGTAGTCTAAAAGAACATTTTTGTTAGAAGAATTAAAATGTACATTTTTTCCTTCCACCTTCCCTTAGTTCCTGTGAAGCACCTGAAGGGTTAATAATCTTCTTGAATGTAGTTTTGAGTAGCTTGAGGGGTGCAGTTTTTGGAATAGTGTCACTTTTGGGTGTTTTCTGTCAAGTACACCCCTCAAAGGGACTTCAAATGTGATGCGGTCACTAAAAAAATGGTTTTGTAAATTTTGCTGTAAAAATGAGAAATTGCTGATGAACTTTGAACCCTTATAACGTCCTACCAAAAGACTGATTTTTCCCAAAATTGTGCTGATGTGAAGTAGACATGTGGGAAATGTTATTTATTACCGTATATACTCGTGTATAAGCCGAGTTTTTCAGCCCAAAATTTGGGCTGAAAAGTCCCCCCCTCGGCTTATACACGGGTCTATACGGTAGACCCGTGTGGTGGGGGCTGTGTGGTGGGGGCTGTGGAGGCTGGAGGAGGCGGGGGGGGGGGCTGCTGTATGAGCGGCCCCGTCACGTGGGGCCGCTCATTATATATGCACTGCTCCCCCTGTCAATCAGCGCAGGGGGAAGCAGTGCATATGGCCCCCCCAAAAGCTGGCACTGTCCCCCCTTGTAAGGGCCCCCCCCCGGTGCTTATACATTACCCTCCCGGTGTTCTGATCGGCGCCGCTCCTCGGTGCTGCGTCGCCGTCTTCATCCTCCCGTCCGCGCTCGCTGCATCCATCCGGGTTCTCCGGCGGTCGCAGCGATATGACGTCATCGCGCGACCGCTGGAGAACCCGGATGCAGCCAGCGCGGGAGGATGAAGACGGCGACGCAACACCGAGGAGCGGCGCCGATCAGAACACCGGGAGGGTAATGTATAAGTAGCGGGAGGGGGAGGCCTTACAAGGGGGGACAGTGCCAGCTTTTGGGGGCTGTTGGTACCCCCAGGGGGCTGCTGGGTACCCCCTGGGGGCTGTTGGTCCCCCCAGGGGGCTGTTGGTACCCCCTGGGTGCTGTTGGTACCCCCAGGGGGCTGTTGGTACCCCCTGGGGGCTGTTGGTCCCCCCAGGGGGCTGTTGGTACCCCCTGGGGGCTGTTGGTACCCCCAGGGGGCTGTTGGTCCCCCCAGGGGGCTGCTGGGTACCCCCAGGGGGCTGCTGGGTACCCCCTGGGGGCTGTTGGTCCCCCTGGGGGCTGTTGGTACCCCCAGGGGGCTGCTGGGTACCCCCTGGGGGCTGCTATATGTACCCCTGGGGGCCTGCTGTATACCACTGGGGCTGCTGTATACTACCACTGGGGCTGCTGGGGCTCCTGTATACTACCACTGGGGCTGCTGGGGCTCCTGTATACTACCACTGGGGCTGCTGTATACTACCACTGGGGCTGCTGGGGCTCCTGTATACTACCACTGGGGCTGCTGGGGCTCCTGTATACTACCACTGGGGCTGCTGGGGCTCCTGTATACTACCACTGGGGCTGCTGGGGCTCCTGTATACTACCACTGGGGCTGCTGGGGCTCCTGTATACTACCACTGGGGCTGCTGGGGCTCCTGTATACTACCACTGGGGCTGCTGTATACAACCACTGGGGCTGCTGGGGCTCCTGTATACTACCACTGGGGCTGCTGGGGAATCTGTATACTACCACTGGGGCTGCTGGGGCTCCTGTATACTACCACTGGGGCTGCTGGGGAATCTGTATACTACCACTGGGGCTGCTGGGGAATCTGTATACTACCACTGGGGCTGCTGTATACTACCACTGGGGGGCCTGTATACCACACTGCTGGGGGCTGTATAACTGTGCTGGGGTCCACCCTCGGCTTATACACGAGTCAATAGGTTTTTCCAGATTTTTGGGGCAAAAGTAGGGGGGTCGGCTTATACAAGGGTCGGCTTATACACGAGTATATACGGTAACTATTTTGTCTCACATAACTCTCTGGTTTAGCAGAATAAAAATGTAAAATTTGAAAATTGTGAAGTTTTCAAAATTTATGCCAAATTTTTTATTTTTTTGCAAATAAAAGCAAAAATTATCGATCAAAATTTAATACTAACATGAAGCCCAATATGTCACGAAACCCAATCTGAGAATCGCTAGGATCAGTTGAAGCGTTCCAGAGTTATTACCTCATAAAGGGACACTGGTCAGAATTGACAAAAATGCCAAGGTCTTTAGTGTCAAAATACGCTGGGTCATGAAGGGGTTAATGGCTTATGCACATGTGCTAAGAAGCAGTGAGCATTACCAGTACTGTACTGTATCTGCACAGGGAGTGAGGTACAACAGTACATTAGAAGGGTAACACTAGTTCCGGAAAACTGATGCACCGCTCGACTCGTCCTGTCCAATTAGAATATAATTTGTATATAATTTGAACTGCACACACTTCATTAAAATGCTGTAATACACCTCTACAAAATACTGGTGGCAGAGGTTCATGCATTATTAGATAACCTGGTGTACTTAATCTTAAAAATTAATTTTACTCCCTTTGAATTATAAGTGCATAATTTGATTACTTGATTTATAGTTAAACAGTTTTGGTGCTATCTGTGTAAGATGATATAAATATGGTAAATTCTCAGGGGATGAAGGACGGTGATTGTCCTTCTTTCTTAAAAGTTCATTTAGTCGGTCATAGAATATGTGAACAAGTGTTCATAAGAACGCTCAATTTTTGGAGTATTTACCGTATTTTTCACTTTTTAAGACGCACTTTTGTTCCCCCCAAACTTTGGGGGGGAACGGGGGTGCGTCTTAAAAAGCGCATGTAAAAAAAAAAACATTAAAAATTAAATATTACCAGATAAGGGGGTGAAGGGTGCAGCTGCCCAGTGTGGGTGCCGGAGGCAGGATCCGGTGGGTGGGGGGAAGTGCTGCAGGACCGGAGCAGCAGAGATTTACCGGCCGCAGCAAGCGGTGGGCGCCGCCATGTTTTTTGTGGCAGTCGGCCGGTAGAGGTAGAGGCTTCAAAATGGCCGCGGATCTCCATTATGGCAGCGGCCATTTTGTTGAAGCCTCTACCGCTGGCTGCAGTGTTAATGAATGCAGCCAGGCACAAAAGCATGGTGGCGCCCACCGCTTACTGCCACCGGTACATCTTCGCTGTCCTGGTCCTGCAGCTGTGTCCCCCACCCACGAGAACCTGCCTCCGGCACCCCCCGCTGACCAGCTGCACCCCTCCTCAGTGAGCCATGGGGGTCTGGGGGGAAGATGGGGGCCATATAGCATAATCAAAGTGTTGGGGATGGGGGCATATACACAGGATGGGGGGCATATATACAGCATGGGGGGCATATATACAGCATGGGGGGCATATATACAGGATGGGGGGCATATACACGGGATGGGGACATATATACAGGATGGGGGTACATATACAGGATGGGGGGCATATATACAGAATGAGGGACATATATACAGAATGGGGGCATATATACAGCATGGGGGGCATGTATACAGGATGGGGGGGCATATGTACAGCATGGGGGGCATGTATACAGGATGGGGGGCATGTATACAGGATGGGGAGTATGTATACAGGATGGGGGGCATGTATACAGGATGGGGGCATATGTACAGCATGGGGGGCATGTATACAGGATGGGGGGCATGTATACAGGATGGGGGCATATGTACAGCATGGGGGGCATGTATACAGGATGGGGGGCATGTATACAGGATGGGGGGTATGTATACAGGATGGGGGGCATATATACAGGATGGGGGGCATATATACAGGATGGGGGCCATATATACATGATGGGCACGTGTATACCAGGATGATGGACATACCGTATGCCATGATGGGGGGCATATGTTCCAGGATGGGGGCATATATACCTGGATGAGCAATATACATACCAGGATGGGGGCATTTATACAGGATGGGGACATGTATACGAGGATGAGAGACATATATGCCAGGATGAGGGATATATTTACCAGGATTGGTGGGGTTTATGTACCAGGATGAGGAACATATATACTGATTGTAAGACGGACACTGGCATTATAAGACGGACCCCATTTAACATTAAAAACTATTTTTTTCTCATTTCCTTCACCAAATTTGGGGGTGCGTCTTATAATCCGGTGCTGTAAAAAGAAAATAGGGAGGGGGACAAGAGGCGCAATAGTGCCCTATCACTCGTAACACTTATGTATAATGGTGGTGCTGTGAAGCTGCTCACCTGGTCCAGTTGTGATCCCCACAACTAGTCTGAAGGCGTTTTTGGAATCTATGTTCTAGTTGCTGCAGGACCTCCACCGACCACTGGATAGTGGTTTGAATCCAAGAAATGATGGGAGTACTGGTGTGTCACGGTCCGCGCTGCTGTGGTATGGATAAACTCACCAAAGAGCCAAATATATTTTCATCCTTTATTCCTCCTCTCTCCTACGCGTTTCAGCGCCACACCCGGCGCGTGATGGCCCTGAGGAAGGCGCCGGGTGTGGCGCTGAAACGCGTAGGAGAGAGGAGGAATAAAGGATGAAAATATATTTGGCTCTTTGGTGAGTTTATCCATACCACAGCAGCGCGGACCGTGACACACCAGTACTCCCATCATTTCTTATAATCCGGTGCGTCTTATAAAGCGAAAAATACGGTAAATATGTTGCAATAATCTGTTGAACAAGCAAAATACTCATTCATTGGGTGATCAGATCTTTTATGGAGGCAAGAATAATCATTTTTCTCAGTATTCAGTAAATAAGTGATGATAAACTTGGGCTCTTGTTTTAGCATAAGGCTACGTTCATACGTAGCATATTTACCGCGCTTTTTGCGGGTGCATTTTTTTCCTGCGTTTTGCGACCATGCTATTTAGCGCCGATAAAAAACGGGGTGCATTCACACACCACTTTTTTTTTACGGCTGCATTTTTCCCCAAAAGCGCAGAAGAAAGTGATGTCACATGGGGGCAAGTATAATCCTGTTCCCATGTGACGTGTATGTACTTTCACTTTAGCAGTGTATGTACATACACTGCTAATGTGAAATAAAAGAAAGCAATGGTAATAAAAATATTAGAATAAAATACTCATCTCTCTGCCAACTGTCCCGGGCATCCACGTCCGATCGATGCAGGACCTGAAACAGCTGACCAGCGGCAAACCGATCAGCTGATGTGTCACCTGACAGCTGAGTGGTTTTAACCTCCCGCCAAAACCAATGGGCAGGCGGTTTAAAACCGATCGGCTGATGCTGTCAGATGATGTCGCACACACTAGGGACCGGAGTACTCGAGACCAGGTCTATACTGTCTTATGGGGGATGTCAGGGTGCCAAGCTCGGTCCCGTTGTCTCAGATGCGGTAAGTAAAGGGAGTATTTACAGGGAAATTTGTCATGACGCCACCCGGTGTATGTGGTTAGTAGAACCACCGCTGCTGTATTCCTGCTGGGGACGGTGACTTGGGGCAGCATGGATGGTAAGCCCTCTGGCCATCAGTAAAGTGGGCCTACTGTCTGAGTACACGGGTTCTACCAGGGCCTGATAATCTTGCCCCTTAAGGCCTATTGCGGCTCTACACCAGACCAACATTTCAGTTTTGGGAGGTATCACAATGGGTATTGGGTCACTTACCCTTGCACTACCAATTTCTCCTCCAGTCATCTCTACCTGCTGTCTCATCATCAGAGCCTTTATTTCCTTCCGCAGGATTCGTTGTTGTCCGGAATTGGCAGTATCGGCCATCGCCTGTAAAACAACAATAATTTCTGCAAGACAACTTTCCATTACATTCATTCTTAGCAGAATAGTTGGATCATGTTCATGCCGATCAACATCAACAATTAAACAATTATCACCCTTGATCTTTTAATTCTACTCTCCCAATTTTAATGGTCATTTCTTTAAACCCAATATGTGGTACTAGTTTACCATTGCTAGCCCATATATTAAAGTTATCATCTGGACCACGCTTAATGTCCGAATCAGTCCAATACCGTTTATAAAGGATATAAGGTATGGATGAGATCTGCAAGCCGGTGTCCAGTAGAGCGATCAGGGGAATGCCATCCAGCACGACAGGTATAATTGGACGTCTTCCCACTTACCTGTCCAACTTGGTGGGCCTTGTGAGTTCATTCCTGAGGAGTGGCCCGCTTCCCCAGGGGATCCTTGTTTAAAGCACATTCCCTGGCAAAGTGGCCTGCCAGGGAACAAAGGGCGACAAATGGGCTGTCCATCTGGGTGCTAGAGATCGCTGGGTCATCCTCTGGTCGCTGGATTCTTCCTGGGCCTTATCCACGAGACATCTTCTTTGCTTGTAGCCAGCTCGATCTTCCCCATGTGCTTGGATCAACGCAGCTCTTGCATAGCCTTGGCCATCTCAGCTACAGTTTTGGTTAGGGCTACAATCTTTTGGCTTAGTGCCTCGTTGGTGATGGGCTCCTGAGGTTTAGCACTATCCCCTGACATGGCTGATGGGTTTTGTACTTTAGCCAAGCATTGGGCAGAGTCTGTATCATGAGGCTCTTCTGCCGAAATAGCGGATGGCCCTCTCTTTAAATTAGACAAAGTTCAAATCAGGATTCTGTATAGCCATCATCGGCAACCAGCCTCTATGAGGAGGGAATAGGAGTCCATACACAAATTGGTCAATAAGCAGTTTATCTTCCTCTTGTGCCAAGGCGGGTTCTGCCTGTTTGAGTGCCCTGAGTGACTCCTGCAGATTTAAACAAAGTCTCTCACACTCACTTGTGGTTTCTGCCGGCACCCAAAGAATCTCATTTTAGCTCTGGCATCTACACTGGTCTCAAAGGTAGCTTTTAGCCTGCCCATTATATGTTCCACAGTGTCTTTATCATCATCCAACCAGGACTTTGTCTCCTGCTGTGCATGACCAGTTAACTGTCCCATTAGTATGCTGACGCGCTGGCCCTCTGTCAGGGGGTATATACTGTAATAGCTGCCGAGCTGTTCTTTAAAGTCATTGAGGTTATTATGCTCACCTGCGTATTGCGGCAGCCACGTCGCCCCCAGGGTGTACGGCAACAGGAACGGCATGATCGGTTACATCCCTTGCGTTGCAGCACCGACGGGTGCTCCATCCACTCGCCCCCTTAGTTAATGTTGACCCTTTCAGTCTTCTACTTCCGTCGGGGTGTGCAATTATAGTTCCGCTGGTGCAGCATGGTTTTGCATGCCCGCTGGATGTCGCCAGAGCGCAGGCCGGACCTCTCTTCGCTCTCTTTGGAGGGTGCCGCCCATGATGACATGCCCCCTCTGCTTCCCACATGCCGCGCGCATCACAATGGCGACAGTTCAAAACACATATTTCAAACAATTCAGTTGTCGCACACTAGGGACCGGGGTACTCGAGACTGGGTCTATACTGTCTCATGGGGAATGTCAGGGTGCCAAGCCCGGTCCCATTGTCCCAGTTGCGGCAAGTAAAGGAAGTATTTACAGGGAGATTTGTTGTGACGCCACCAGGGGTATGTGGTTAGTAGAAACACTGCTGCCGTATTCCTGTTGGGGACGGTGACTTAGGGCAGCATGGATGGTAAGCCCTCCTCGGGTAGGGGTGAGGGTCCCCAGGGCAGGTGTAGTAGTAATGGATGAACCTGGTGAGGGATTGTGTTCGGTGCAGTTCACTTACTTTGTCACAGCGGCTTCTCCAGCAGTGCTTGCTATCCTGGTAGTCGGCGGCTCTGCAAGTGGAAGTCTCTGCTGTGGATTATAGGCAACAGGTGCAATTAACAGGCAGACTTACTGTTGTAGTTTTCTCAGTCCCTTTTACTAGAGCAGATGGTAAAAGCTGTCCACGGAGTCTGGAGAGTAACTTGGGGTTTTTCTCACCCAGCCAGGTCTTTTGGCTCCCTTTCTGCACTTGTAATATGGCTTCTGCAGTTGCTTAAGCTAGGCTGCTGGCCATGTCTCTTCCTGCGTGTGCCGTATGACAGGCAGCTCAAGTCTTTCACTTTCTCTTTCCTGCACCGGGGCGTCAGTATTTCTGGAATCTATTCGTTGCGGTGTTTTTTTGTACAGTGTGGCTGGGAATCTGGAACCCTCGCCTTCCGGTATTGACTGCTGGGATGTGTGACCCTGCACAGTTTTGGACTCTGGTGTCCGTTCTATGCGCTTGTTCTTTGGGGAGATTACGGTGCTGCTCAGCCTCCAGGTGTGTTTCTTCCTCTCCTTTTCTCAGACCGTAGCCTTAGGCCTGGTGTTAGTCAGTGGACCTTGGGATGAGCTTAGAACAGATCCTTTACACCCAGATCTGCTTCACAGTCCTCCCAGAAACTGCACTGAACTTCCTCCTCTCCACACAGAATATATAGGGAAGCTCACCCTGAACCCCTTCTGGCTTGGAGGTGTTGGTGTTGTGTGTGTGTTGTCTGATGAGAATACCCTTTGTTGCTCTCTGGTGACACCAACACCCGGGGGCAGTGATGACACTGTGACACATTGACCCTGGGGTGCCACACTGACATGTCAGCTGAGCGTTTAAACCGCCCTCCAAAACCCATCGGTTTGGGCAGGCGGTTTTAACTCTCAGCTGATGATGTCAAATTACGATCAGCTGATGATGTTACGTGACACATCAGCTGATTGCTACTGGCTAATCAGATTGTTCAGGTTCTTGTAGCGATCGGACGTCTTCCCCTCAGGTCCCGGGACAGCTTGCGGAGAGGTATTTTATTTTTTCATTTTTAATACCTTTTGTTCACTTTTATTTTGCATTCGTAGTATATGTAGATACACTGCGAAAGCAAAACTACAGCCCTGACATGCCATACGGGGGGGAGGAACACAGGATTTTTCCTCCTCTTGTGTAACATCACATCCTGCTTCTCTTCCTGCACCCGTGCTTATAGTTGCTGGAATACAGCATTGTCTCAAAGTCAATGCGTATTCCAGCTCCTTTTCATGGGGCCTATGGGAGAAAAGATGCGCTATTAAGCGCAAAGAATTGACATGTTGATTCTTTTTACGCGCACGCTTTCTCCCCCAAAAGCGCGGCCGAAAAAGGCGCAGTGTCTGGACGGCAAAAGTGAAAGTCCATTCACTTTGCCAGGAAATGCAAATGCGGTTTTGGGGAAAAACGCAACGTAAAAAAAAAAAGCGGGAAATACTCTACGTGTGAATGCAGCCTAAAAACAGAACAGTCGTATGGATGAGCTAACCTGATTAGTAATGCTCGGGGTTCATACCAGACACCTACTATCTGGTGCTGAACCCTGAATATAGGCTTCTAATTGTATGTCCATATTACTGTTTGGGTTTGGCACCCAAATAAAGCTCGTTGAAAATCTATGTCTTCTGTGCTTCCCAGAAGCATCAACAGCAGGGCTGAGGCTAGGTTCACATTACGTTTAGCATTGCGTTTGAACACAATGAATTTTTGCACTGCATTAATGCAATGAAACGCAAGCATTTGATTGCGTTAACGCAGCCATAGGCTTCTATTGTAAAACACAGCCAAACTTATTGCAAACGCAATGTGGTTGAGTTTTAAAAACTGCACTTATCTGAAGCGTACAGGGACCATTGCAAGCAACGTTAGCTGTGCATGTGTTCAAACTCAACCACATTTTGCATTGCGTTTGAATTGTATTTGACTGTGTTTTACAATAGAAGCCTATGGTTGCGTTAACGCAATCAAACGCTTGTGTTTCATTGCATTAATGCAGTGCAAAAACTCACTGTGTTCAAATGCAATGCAAAACGCAATGTGAACCTAGCCTTAGGGGCTGCAAAAGGAAGCAAATTGGGGATGAAAGACTGACAATTATACATATTGTGTTTCCCCGGCAGATAATATCACTGTCAAACTCTTTCCTGGCCCGCTCAATAAACCTTATGAGTATTCACTGCTTCCCCTGATCACTCTCTATGACAATGTCTGTGATTGGTTGTAGTCTGCTATATGTTCTCATTACCCTCTGCGTCTGTGTCTGTGATTGGTTGCAGTCTGTCTGATGTTTTCTGCAAACCTCACACTAGCTATTTGGCTCCTACCAAGACATGCAGTGTAAAATAAATTATTTTAATAATTAGGTGGGTCCATCCTATGTGCTGGAGCAGTCTTACTACCGGAGAAACATGGTATGTATAATTGTCTTGATTTAATCCCCATTTTGCTCCCTTTTGCAGCCCTTTAGCCCTTACTTCCACCATTTTATAGCACTTACGTTTGGGTCTCCATTGATTTATATGGGGTTCGGGGTTTGGGTCAAGTCCGGGTTCTGAACACGGGGAACCCAAACATCAATGGATACGCTCATCTCTAAACAGAAGTCCTCTAGAGATATGGTAATCTCTAGGGTAAATGTTCCTTTACATTTTGAACCACAATGTGGGCAGTGAGTGATAAACACATGAAGATTCAGGGTACATGGTACTTCACCATGCATTGTGTGATGCTGTGTAAAAAAAAGATAATATGACTATAAAGAAAATTATTAACACCTAAGCAAATGGATATGCTTTATGATTATTTTGTTGTATATTTTGCATTTTCTTCTTTCATTATTGACATTGTCCAATCATTTCCTGCAGGACAGGAACACATCGTTCCCAGATGAGTACATTGAACTGATAATATCTTTCACAAATATTTACCACCAATGCCTTATATGTCCTATATGTTTAGTATCTTACAGTAGTTCCGTTAACAATTAACTGTAAAGGAAACATACCACTAGCACAATATTTACCGCAGAGGCCAAATAAACCTTCACTCTGTATTCTTTCAACTTTGTTTTTATTAAACTTTTCATATTACAAATCAACATATAAGGACAAAGAACAAAATATATTCTAGAGCATGTAATCTCAGTGTAGAGAGATATCAAAAGTAACAGGGAAGGGATGAGAGTCCCAGTGACAGAGTGATTGTTAGGGTTCTAGAGTGTATCACATTTGGAAAGTCTAGGGTCCAAGAAGCCCACAATGAATCAGTGAGGAGTCCCATGAAGAATAAAAAGTATATTAGGTTTATCTGTTCAGCCGTCATAAATGGAAGTCTTCCCGTAATGTGATGCAGAGTCTCCAGATTTTATCGAAGTTGTCCGTAGTATTATGTAGAGTAGCGGTCATCTTTTCCATGAGACAGATATCATTTATCCATGCGTATAAGTTAGGGCCACGTCACACACACACATTTCTGTGCAGATATGGTTCGCAGATCTCTGGTTGCAGTGAAATCATGGGCACATTGTTCCATTTGTACACGGCGACAAAATGGAACAATGTGTCCATGATTTCACTACAACCAGAGATCTGCCAACAATCTCTGCACAATTATCTGTGTGTGTGACGTGGCCCTTAGACGTAGTGGGAGCCGCTGGTTTTGTGACGCCCCACTGGCCAGGCATCACAAGTAGGGTACTGCACCCAAAAATGAGCGTGTGGTTACCCCTGTCGCAAGTAGAATGCAGAACACTGTGGAAGGATTTGAACCCAACACACACCCACCGATGCAACCGGGGGGAGGTCCCAAAAAGAGAGTTGTAGAGTGGAAAGTGTGAGAGGAGCAGGTAGAACACACGGGGAGTCTTCAGGGGTGTCTTCCCCGAGGAAAGACGGAGAACGAGAGCTTACCCAAGAGAGAAAGGGGGCTTCAAAAGAGGGCTAGAGAAAAAAGTAGCCCAGACAGAAAGGTCCTGACTTGTTCACCCGGAGTACACGGGTCTGACAATATGGCCTGGAGTGTTCACCCTCCGTTGTACTCGTCCTGGCTCCGAAGCCATTCTCAGGGTGTTCATCCCTGGGATGTATTGCAGACCACGAGAAGAGAGAGAAGGGACAGGACAAGGGTAGAGCCAAGAAGGTACCGCCAGAGACTTCCACAGATTCTTCATTCTGCTGCGACTACCATGCCGGCTGACCCGCGGGAGGTACTGTGAGCTGTATCACCATCTTGATCAGTTTTCGTTTACAAGTAAAGTACCTGGAGAGTGAATTGCCTCTGTGTTTCTGTCCTGCATTCATTGACTTTCTTCAACGGTCTGCACCGTCCTGGCAACAGGTAACGCTGCCCGGAAGCTAAGCTCTACCTGTAGGGAGCTGCTCCACAGTACCCGCAATACCACCACCCACCGGAGGACTGTGGCGGCGCTGGTGTTTAGTCACCAGGAACTACAGGTGGCGTCACGAGACAAAGACTCTAATCCTTTTGTAAATATTAAAAACAACCTTTTTTTTGTGGGCTGTCCCCCGGGGTCACGGATCTGGGCAGGCCACCAGCGATATTCCCACCGAAGCAGAGGTCCGGACATCCAAGTTCCCATACCCTGGGGTGCTACAGTTTCCTCCAAAACAGTGAAATCAGACACCTGGCAGCTGGTAAAAGGTGTATTAACAATTTAACCCTTGGTTTATCTAATCCTGGAGGTAACAGGTTCAACAAATATACCAGGGGATCTAAAGGGACAGCTATACCCATGACTTGTTGTCCTCCTCCGCACCCGCTCCCTCCCCGCACAATGTACCCTTAATTTGGAATAAACTTCCTACAAGATCTAGAAGCCTGGTGAGTGCCACATCTTTCTTCCACAAGTATACCCATGACTTCTTCTACCAATCCCTCGACTTCTCTCCAAAAACCAATTATTCTTGGACAAACCCAGAAGATATGGTGGAGGGATGCTCCACCTGCACCGCATCTCCAGCAAATGTCAGGGATAGATTCATTTATTGTATTTAGCAATTCAGGGGTCTGGTACCAAGTCATTAAGATCTTAATCTGATTTTCTCTATAAAGTGTATTAATAGACATTTTGAAAGCTTGAGACCATATCATCTGCCACTGTTGGTATGTTAACGTATAACCCAGCCATCTCTTCCTTCTCTGCATGTAAAAGTGTAGTATGGGAATGAGGGAGTCTGGGTCATGTAAGATGGAGTATATGTCAAAGATAAGGCCTTTGTTCAAGGTGCCTCCAGCACATAATTGCTCAAATCTAGAAGAGGTAAGGGACTCAGGTGGGCTTGATTCAGTTTTGAAGAAATGGATAATTTGTTGGTATGAGTAAAACAAATTCCGTGGTAGTTTGTGTTTGTCAGCTAGGTCACTAAATTTTCTGGTCAATGGGTCCACCAAGTCCTTAAAACAAAAAAGTCCCGCTTCTGCCCATTTGTGAACCACTTCTGCACTCATAAGGCTTGACAAACGTGGGTTATAGAGAAAGTGGGTCAGAAAGGATGCATGTGAGGTTAATTGAAATTTTATTTTAGTGGAGTTCCAGATCACTTTAGTGAAGGTCATAGGACCTAAGAGCGTAGCTGAGGGTACATCATTTGGCAGACGCCACACCAGAGAAGAAGGGTGTTGAGGAGCCAACTACAGCTTTTCTATTTTCCGTCCATTTATTGTAGGCCAGGAGTGTTGTCCAGGAGGGAATGTGGCGCAAATGGGTTGCATAATAATATTTAATAATGTGTGGGCATGCCAGTCCTCCCTGTGATTTAGGTGCTCATAGGACCGTCTTGGGTATGCGATGTCCCCCCGAATGCAGATGAATTTTAAGAAAATTGATTGTACTTTTTTAAATACCATCAGTAGGACTTTGATTGGGATAGTTTTCAAATAGGTAAAGGAACCTAGGGAGAATTGACAGTTTAAGTGTTGCTATTCTTCCTAGGAGGGAGATCGGGATGGAGGACCACATTTTAAGGCGGGTTTCAGTATCTTGTATTAAGTGAGGGAAATTTGCCCAGAACATCTCCCTATATCTAGGAGTGATACGAATTCCAAAATATTTTATAGAAGATGTATTCCAGGTAAATTCATAGGATAGCTGTAGGTAACTAAGTTTATGTCCCGTTATATTAACCGGAAGTGTCTCTGTTTTCCCCAAATTAATTTTATATCCTGACAAGTTTGAATAAGTATCATGTGTGGGCTTTAAATTAGGGAGGAAGACTATAGGGTTTGTGAGAAAAAGTAAGACGTGATCAGCAAATAGGATTGCTTTAAAATTTTTACTCCTAATCTGAATCCAAGTCACATCCAAACTGTTACGAATCTCGACCGCCAGAGGTTCTATGCTAAGCAATGGACAATGGACAACCATGACAGGTACCATTTTGTGTGTCAAGGCTATGAGAATGTGCATGAGACAATAGAACTGTCTCCGATGGGCAGGAGTAAAGACCCTCAAAGCCGTGATGAAGGGCCCCAACAGGCCGAAGTGGTGTAATACAGAGAACACAAATGCCCAATTCAGATTATCGAAGGCCTTCTTTGCATCCAGCCCCAGAATAATTGCCTCAACGCCATCCCTATTCGCAACCTCAACCAAGCCTAGGTTGCGTCCGGTGTTTTCACCCGCTTGACGAAAACGTACAAATCCTACTTGGCCCTTATTGATCAGCTGTGGGAGCCAGTTATTCAACCTTTCTGCCAATAATTTAGTAAAGATTTTCAGATCTGAATTCAGTAGACTTATGGACCGATATTCACTCTGTATTCTATGAATATTTAAACATACAAAACATTTTTATTTCTCCAGAAGTATTACACCTAGAGAGGAAATTAACCCTGCACAGAGACAGAACGTGACCATGCACTTTACATTGCTGTAGGCCAGGGCTGGGTAAAGTGCGGCCCACAGGCTATATCCAGCCCTCTGGCTGTTCCAGTATTTAGGATGCTATGTGGAGCTAACAGTATTTAGTAGGGGCTATGTGGAGGCTCACACTGTATATAGAGGGGCTATATAAGGGCTTATATTTTATGTATGAGCCTATTTGAGGGCTCATAATGTATGTAGGGGCTGTGTGAGGGCTCATACTGTATGTAGTGGGCTGTGTGTGGGATTATATGGTATATAGTGGGCTGTGTGAGAGCTAAATCTGTATGTACGGAGATATGTGAGGGCTCATGCTTTTAATAGGGGACTATGTGAGGGCTCTTGCTGTTTATAGACTGGCCGTGTGGGGGCTCATACTGTATATAGAAGGAATTCTGCATACTTCCCATAATTCTGCTTAATACTAAGTTATACAATTAATATTAATATAACAAAATTATAATTAATATATTAATATTGAGCAGAATTAATTTCATCCTATTGGTTTGGCCCTCCACACCAGTCACGGTCTCTCATGTGGCCCATCGGGAAAATTAATTGCCCAGCTATAGGTCAAACAAAATATAAATTCCAACTTCATCTCAGCTCAGATGTGCATGCATGTGCTGTAAATGGGGAGAGGGGAATATGTTTCTGGCAGACATCACTACTGAAGGATTATCTCCAGTCATAAAGATTAGGCATGCTGAATTCTGATTTGCCCAATCTTTCTTTCCCCTGTTAGTCATAGTCATCTATCTATAAATCTATCCATCTATTCTAGCATCTATCTACATCTTTATATGCTTGCTTTCTTCTTGTACATAGGGTAATGTAAAAAATGCTGTTAAAAATGCATAGCACACGGATGTCACATAGATTGCACATTGATACTTGGTGTAAAAAAAAAAATCGCTCTAGCCAAGCACTTGCATGACATGCGGATTGACACTCGCATGTCACTCAGATGTTTTCAGAAGCAACTACAGATCGATTTTTCAAACGCCATTGTGGGAACACCCTAAGGGTACCTTTAAACGCCGCAACTTTTGGCAGTGATAGGAGGCAATATAACGTGCGCATGCACATTTTTTATGCTTGCCTCCGATCGCCGAAGGCGCTTTTACACGCCACAATTTCGCCCTCAGCCTAAGGCGATGTGTTGCCCCGGATGTTGCCACACCAACAGCGGGAAACATCCGGTCGCCTTCCCTCACTGCTTCACATGCCGCAATGCCCAAAGAAATGTGGGCGTACATGTGCAGAGCGGCGAGAACATAAGCGTGCCAGACTGGTCTTCACCATGCTCCAAACACGCTCATTGGACAACGCAACAGCTGGAAGGCTGGCTAATACATGACGCCATTTTCTTTCGGAGTTTGGCACCAATACACTCTCAAATATAGCGCCGTGTCAACTGACAGCCAATGGGAAGACAGTAGCCACCACCAATCATCGCTGACAGGGCACAGTCTCCAGCACGCCGTGGCATGACTCCGGGAAATCAGTAGGCAACGCAGATTCCATCCCTATCACCCCTTCACACGCCAAAAGCAGGGAATTTCGCCTTCATGATTGCCTCTGATCTTGGAGCAGTGCTGTGAAATCAGAACCAGGCGCAACCTTTTTTATCGCCACCAAATTCCCCAATTACATGCCGCAATTGTGAGGGAATTTCACGGTGATGGTGGCGGGGCAACAGATTGCTGGTCAGATTCCTAGCCACGGTTGCGGCGTGTAAAGGTACCCTAAAAGGTAAAAAAAGAAGCAGGGGCCTGACACTAGGCACAACAGCACAAACATATTCAAATGAATTTTCCCTGACAAGGAATAAAAACACAGGTAAAGAGAATCTGTCATTAGTTTCCTACTGCCCAAACTTGTTCCAGTATGAATTAAGGCGCCGTTACACGCAGCGACGCACCAGCGATCCCAACAACGATCCGACCTGGCCAGGATTGCTGGTGCGTCGCTACATGGTCACTGGTGAGATGCCACACAGGCAGACTTACCAGTGATGACCCAGCAATGCGCCGACAACCGTCGTTAGGATCTGTCATGTTCTCGGCCGCAGAATGGGGATCGCTAGTCATTGGCTGTGTCACACACAGGGATCCAGCATGCCCAGTGGGAGATTGCCGATCAAAAAATGGTCCAGGCCATTTATTAACGATCAGTGATCTCCCAGCGGAGGGACGTTCGCTGCTAAGTGTCACATACAGCGACATCACTGGGGACGTCGCTGCTACGTCATAAAAATGTTGACGTTGCAGCGATCTCGTTAGTGATATCGCTATGTGTAACGGGGCATTTAGACCCTAACTGCACAAGGTATGCAGCCAAGTATATTATTGAAGAGTCGGGGACTTCTTCCCACGCTGTTGACTGCCGGGTCTCTCCCTGTTCACACACAAGGGAAAGACCTGTTAATTCTGTTCTCTTCAAATCATGTTTTCTTTGAAATGTCAATGCATTTCAGAGAAAAACATACCTAGGTGCAATCATGCTGCCAGGCTCTGTTTCGTGCTGCCTGTGATTTGGGCAGCATCAATTAGGTGACAAGTTCCCTTTAAATGATGAGAACATTTTTTGTTGTTTTTCACAACTTTATGAGAGCCACAGTGTTTTACATATTTGGGATATGGAGTTGTGTGAGGGTTTTTATTGTGCCATAAGTCAATGTATAAGATACCATTATGGGGTATACATTATGTTTTAATGGCCTCTTTTTTTGCAATGTTGAGGCAACCAACAAAAACGTAATTCTTGTTTTGATTTTTTTCTCGTTAAGCTGCTTATCAATTACGGTAGATTAGTTAATTTTACATTTTGATAAATCAGACTTTTATGAACGCAATTAAACCAAATATGTATATTTTTAATTATTTTTTTTTTAATGGTGGGAAGAGGGGGATGATTTGAATTTTTTTTCATATTTTTTTTTTATTCTACTTTTTACTGTATTTAATGGATCCCATAGGGGAGTTGAGCCTATATAGCAGGAATTTATAGTCTCCTGCAAATGGCAGCAATGCCAGTACTGTGATGACAGACACAAGGTCCTTCAGCAGACAACCCTTTGGAAACCCACAATCGCGTCACATTTAACCTCTTAACAGCCGCGAATGGCGCTCCGCACCACCCATTGCTGTTAGAGGAAAGAGTTTGCTGATTAAATTAGCCATCAACTGCTGGGAAAGGTGCAGGCTAGGCATGTGAGAGATGATTTATGATGAACATAATATGTCATAAGTTATTAAGGGGTGACCACAATCATACTGTGTCAAATAATAATTGAGAAAATCTTCAGCATGAAATTATGGGTTTTTTTTGCTATATTTTGCTTGTTTTTTCTTATTGTACTGATTTTTTACTTTGCGTTTGCAGTTTGCTAAGTAAAATAAGCAGTAATAATATGTTAGAAAAGTAACGTAATTAGTGGTATCTCTGCAGTATAGTGAATACCTGCAGCATGAGAAGTATCCATATGTCTCCAATATCAACCTATTTATAGAAGAAAGTAAACACCAGTAGATATGATAGAACAAATATATTTCTCTATAATTAACCACAAAGACCACACACCTGCTGTCCCCCACTATCTTATGAAATATGTTACTTAAATTCTGACTCGACTTGGACGACTGTAGGGTCACATCTATGTCAGTGGCAGTAAGGAACAAGGGGCAGTGTTGGTCTTCGTCATCTGTAATTCTGGAAAAACGTTATATTTCGAATCGTAAAGTGCTGCGTAATATGTTGGTGCTATATAAATAAAATTATTATTATCATATTTGTGTTTATGGCCTTATAATGGAACAGAAATAGGCAAGTAGCTAAACAGATGTGAATGAAACCTTAAAACGATTTTCCAGTGTTGGACATTTACATATACCATGTAGTGAATTTGGGTTACTAGAAGGGAGCATCTTGTTCAGGAGAATCATTTTTGGTGAGAGAGGAGAACAGTCACCCTAGCTCTGGAAGACTTGTCTTGCCTTGCCCATTGTTTTAATCGGGTATTGTGTAACTCTTTGACCTTGTAGTGGTGTAGAAGGGAGGTTGACCACATACCATCAAGTTTTCCCACTACTCATCACTGAATGGACCCTCTTAATTTATTGCTTGTAGAGGAGAAGGGTTTATCATCTCTGCCCAAGCCACATTTTTCAAACAATTTGCATTTTGCAATCTCTTTCCTAAAAAATGTAAGTGGGTGCCTCATCTGAAGATGCTTTACAAAGCAAGTCAATGGAAAGGCTCAAAGGAGACCCAGGCATTTTTTTTAGCGTTATAAGTTCATCTCTGCTTCAAAAACCTCTAACGATTTCTTGACTGTTGGAAACATTTAAAATAAACCTTTAGAAATGACAGTAAAAAAGATGCCCTAAATACACTAGGAGAACACTCAAAATACCTCTGGAGGGTAGAAACGTAAGCGCACTCGGGAACAAAAATTAGCTGGGTACGCCCACCTTGAAAAGACATCATGTGCACATAGCCTAAGAAATCTCATAGCCGTAACCACTAACGCCCGCATTGAACTATGCTCCAGGATGATCCCTAGGCCACACTCACAAGAACAGTCTCAGATTGGCAAGTGCCTCACTTAAGTAGTCATATCATAGTTACTATTGGAGGCAAGGGTCATCTTCAGGAGAGAGATGAAACAGAAGCCCAGTCAGTAACGAAGCTGAGGGTCAGAGCCTGGAGAAGAACAAGTCACCAAACAAATGAGCAGGCTGAGAAGATATCTAGGAATATAAGGAGGTAATGGTAAGGCGGCCGTCACACGCTTCAATATCGCTAGCGATATTGTTAGCGATCACGTGAACGCGCGATCGCTAACAATATCGCACACATCGCTGGTGAGCTGTCACACAGACAGACTCACCAGCGATGTGGAGCAGCGAGATCGCTGGTAACTATGGTACACATCGGGTTACTAGGCGCCGCGCGGCGCTTAGTAACCCGACGTTTACCATAGATACCATCTCCCAGCATAGGCTCTGCCGCTGGGAGATCGTTCATCGTGGTGTCACACACCACGATGATGCAGATTGATCAAGCGTTTATCGCTTGATATGAGCTCCGGCTCTCATATCTGCGATGTCACGATCAAGCGATTTTACATTGTAAATCGCTTGATTACACGCAGCGACGGACAAACGATATCGCTTAAGCGATCAAAAAGCAGATCGCTTAAGCGATATCGTGCATTAAATTGAAGCGTGTGACGGCCGCCTATGTCAGACTAGGTTAGCAAGACAAACCCAGAAACAATGGCATAAGAAAAAAAAATGCAAGAAAGAGTATAAACCTCAATCAGTAAGAAAGGCATGGACAGAAGACACCACTTTAAATAGGCGGCCAAGAGAATGTCATCTTTGGAAGCTTTTTCCTGTACAATCCAGCGTCACTGTGCAGCCAGAGAAGAAGGGCCATGGCCTGATCCAGCATTATGTCAGGGTAAGACCGGGGCCAATACAACAAAGAGGGAAAGCCTCAGGATTTCCATCAACCCAATTGGCTGTTATAAAGAGCCACCGCCACTTGTGTATGTGTAGAGCTAGAACTGGCCATGTTAACAGTGTCATTTACTTTGTCAATTCATTCACAGGGCAAAAACCTGAATTCTGTACTTTGTTAAACTTGGATCACTGTCAAAAATGTCTGTGTTTCCCAATGAAGATTTGAAAATAGTTTATCTATTTCCTAATTTCACATGAAAAAAAAAGCTTGGTCACCTGCTATTGTGAATGCTCTACTTAACATAACAAGTCCAACATCCACATGTACATTATAACAAAAAAGTGACCTATTGGAATACATGACTAGGCCACGCGGCAAAAGTCAAAATGGGCCTTTCTTTTGTACTGCTTAGTAAAACTGTACATGGAAATCAGTAACAACACAGCTATCAGTATCATATAATGTACAGATAACAACACAAGTAACAGTATGTCCAAATAACACAATGCCGTGCCAACAAAACAGCACACAACATTACCCAAAAATCACCACCAGTCAGCTTGTAAAGAAAAACTCAATAAAGTAGCCATATAATAGTGTCAGAGCATTCACTTAAAGTACCACTCCAGCGTTTCTTCCTATTTACCGCTGAAGTGGTGCCTAAAATATAAGACCCCTGACCCCTGTCTGATACTCTCCATCTGTTATCACCACTGCTCCTGACTGGCTCCAGCGATTTCTGTTGTGTCTGCAGCTCCAGTGTTTCAAGGAGTGTGCCGGAGGTCACAACTCAATGCAACTCTATGAAAGCCTCATTCTTGTTCTCCTAGACTTGTGTTGGGAACTTGTGATATATCGTCTGACTTCCAGCCAGTCAGACATCTTGGGCACAAGATAGCGCAGTGGAAACAAAGCAGCGCAGAAAGAGCATGAAAATGCTGGAGGTACAGTATGATACCAAGGGCCGTGGGCTTGGATTTTAAGCGTCACTCCAATGCTGAAAAAAAATGCAGGACTGAAGCTTTAAAGGGAAGCTATTATGAAAAAATTACATATTCTTTAAGGCTAGGGTCACAGTTGCATTTTTTACAAGCGTTTTTGGAGACCTGCGTTTTCAAAAACACATGTAAAAACGCACCCATAGGCCCCCATGTTAAAAAACGCATGCCCTAATAGCAAAAACGCATGTGTGACAGTACCATACGTTTTTGGTGCATTTCCAAAAACGCATGCGTTTTTTAATATGGGGCCCTATTGGAAACGCATGCAAAAACGCATGTACAATTAGTGCCATTCAAAAACGCATGCGTTTTCCATAGGAGCCCATGTTAAAAAAAACGCAAGCGTTTTAGAAAACGCATGCGTTTTTCAAAACGCACCAAAAAATAGTACATGCACTATTTTTGGGGGCAGATTTAAAAACGCAGCCAAAAACGCAAGTTGCCATCAGACACCTTAAAAAACTCATGCGGACATGTAAAAACGCATGGTAAAACGCATGAGTTTTTAAAAGGCACTACAAAAACGCATGCCAACTGTGACCCCAGCCTAATTCAGGTTTTTGTGTTAGAATTAAAAGTACTTTATCATCATTTTTACTTAAAAAAAAAAGAAAAAAAAATTAGGAAAATTGCATTTCTCATACCGGCCATTAGCCGGTCCAAACTCAAGTATTGATTCATACTTGCCTTTTCAGGAAGAGTTCTCAGCACTTTCTTAATCATCAGAGACAGGATTAGAACAACAGGTAACATCATTATACAAAGGACTCAACAATTCATTTTACAACTGATCCTGATCCCCTTCCATCCTAAAGACCCATGCAGTAGTGATGGGTGAACCCGTACTGTAAATATCGTGGTCTGTACCAAACACCTAGTGTTCATGCTGTGGCGTCCCACTGGGTAGGCCACCAACAGAGGTACTGCACTCCTCCATTAGAGGGAGAGTTGTGCCGCTGGTCTCCAGGTACAGGGATGGTGGAGTTGAGCTTCACACACACAACACTTAGGACCCCGGGACAGTGGGTGGACCCAAAGGGCAGACCTAAACATAGCTGGGAAGAAAAAGTGTAGACTTAGTAGAGAAGGAGAAAGAAAGAACATCGGAGAGGAGTTGAGTGGAAGTCGGGAGTGTAGGGGCGGTGGGGTGCCAACTCCCGTGGGCTGGAGCACGAATACGCTTGCCCTGGGAACAGAGACAAGCCGCTGAGAAGGACAAGAGATGTCGGCCAGTAGAAGAGATGTCGATTCGCATCTCCTGAAGGGACACCCCGATCGGGACCTCCATCGTGGAGAGGAGGTTGGCTACACCCGGTGCATGGGACAGCGAGGCTGGTATGTGTTGCTGGTGTACAAGGTCCTCCAGCCTCGACTTCCATACGCAGAGCCGGCTGAACTTTAGAGTAGGGAGGATGGTTTGCGGGCCTATAAAGTAAGACCCAGAATGTCAGTGTAAATAGTAGTTAGAATGTTGAATCGTGTAAATACTGTAAGCAACTAGTTAGTTAGGTACCAGAAACTGTAGAACTGTAAAACTGTAAAATTGTAAAGTGTGTAAATAGTTAACCCGCCATGATCACCATACAGTCGGGGGAAGGACTGTGACAAAGAACTGTTTTTGAGCCCTGGTAGGGGATACTGCTCACGAGACTGTGGACATTGAGTTTTATTTTTATGAGCACCTTTTTCATTACTCTGTTTTACGAACATTTGATTTTTGATTTTACCTCAAAGGACCAGATGGTGTTTTGCAACGTTCAAGTATAATTGCCTCCCGAAAGGGAAGAAAAATGCTGAGTAATGTTATTGTTATTGTTGTTATTTAAAAAAAAAAGTTTGTAAGTGTCTATGTACCGAGTTGCTCGGGGACGAGCTAACCATTTGCAAAGGGGGAATGTGGCGCCACACCGGGTAGGCCGCCACCAGAGGTACTGCACTCCTCCATTAGAGGGAGAGTTGTGCCGCTGGTCTCCAGGTACTGGGATGGTGGAGTTGAGCTTCACACACACAACACTTAGGACCCTGGGACAGTGAGTGGACCCAAAGGGAGGACCCAAGCATAGCTGGGAGGAAAAAATGTAGACTTAGTAGAGAAGGAGAAAGAGAGAACTTCGGAGAGGAGTGGAGTGGAAGTCGGGAGTGTATGCTTGGTGTGGTACCAACTCCCGCAGGCTGGAGCACAACCCCATGATGCTCCGGGAGGGAAAGACCGACAAGTGTAGAGGAAGAAAGGAGCCCTTGGGGTACAGAACGAGACGTAGATCCCCATACACCTGTATCTGGCGAGACAGAGGGGCTGGTGGATGACACAGGGACATGGCCCTGAACACAGCACAGATGCTTCATGCCCGAACCATTGAACTGGAGGCCTCAAGCTTCTAAGGGGAGCTGTGGCCGAACACCAGACACAACTCGGAGAAGGCAGCTGAACTAGAGAGCAATGCCCCGGGAGGGGGAACAAATAAGCACTCATGGCTGCCGGTACCTGAGCTATGTGCTGCGGAGGCGCTAAGTGAGAAGCAGCAAGATGAGCTTATAGCGCGAAGGGACCACCAGGGACAGAGATACCTAGTAAGAGAAGATGGAACACCAACCAAGGCTCGAATGCACTGACCCGCTTCTGGAGACAACACTGAACCAGAGGTTGGCAAGGAAAGTACCTGGCAGCCATGCTGAAACTACTGAGTAAAAGTAACAGGTAACAGAACTCCAGCTGTGGTGTGTGAGACTTTTTTTTTAGCAGCGAACACCGGCCGCAGAGGCCGTATGAGACACCGTCGTGCTGACGACCTAATGAACATCTGCCAAAGTATGAACTGACTCCTCCATCCGCTGCCGGGAGCACTCCGCTGCGGAGAGCAAACCATCCGAACTGCCAGTCATCACCCAAGAGGTCTGAAGCAGTGGCGGCCATCCTGGCCACATACCGTAGGTGGCGTCACGAATACCCCTTTCCCTAGTCATTCCCCGTCATCTACCCTGTTTATTAAAATGACACCGCCAGGGTCACAAGACCGGGTCTTGGCCCGTCTGTCCCTGTGAAAAGAACGAGAGTGAAGAACAACAGCTGCCCGGTCACCGAGTACAACTGGCCCTGGAGTGGGCCCAAAGAGGTTCTGAAGCAGTGGCGGCCATCCTGGCCACATACCGTAGGTGGCGTCACGAATACCCCTTTCCCTAGTTATTGCCCGTCATCTACCCCTGTTTATTAAAATGACACCGCCAGGGTCACAAGACCGGGTCTCGGCCCGTCTGTCCCTGTGAAAAGAACAGAGAGTGAAGAACAACAGCTGCCCGGTCACCAAGTACAACTGGCCTGAGACGTCCGAGTTACTGCTTGAGTTGGGTTCATTAGGTGAGCTGTAAAAATAAGTAAAATGATGATTTAAGCAGGAAATTATACTCACCATTTCCCGCTCAGTCACACTTCTCCTGGGTCCGTCATTAGTCTCATGTTTATTACACTGCACTCCAACAGCCAACTACAGACATCATTCCTGTGACAATATCTGAGACTGAACAGCAATCAGACTACGCCCCCACCTATTATGCCGGTGTCTGTGATGTTTGCATACAAATTAGTTTATTAGCACAAACCTGCTGTCATAGATGTGTAAAAATAATAATTATTGAACATACATGCGTAGGATCCCCCGTTATTCATATTTATTGCAGATAAAGTGAACAATGCACCTGCTGCCCCAGCTGTGTGCTGTATATTGATTAAGTATCAAATACAGGAACCACATGCATTTTTTAAAATTAATCTATAAATAATTTAAAAAACGTTGGCATGGGGGTCCTCAACAAGATAAAACCACTGCTGGGAGTTTCCATTCTTACCCTTGGAAGGCACATAGTTTTGCCCACTCTGGGTGAGAATAGCAGCCCACAGCCGCCCTGAACTTGGCAGTTCCTTAGAAGCACCAATCAGGCGTTTGCCTGGCTCTTCCCGATGCCTGGTCCTGGTGCAGTGACAATTGGAGTAATAGAAGGAGTTAATGACAGCTGAGAATTGACAGCTTTCAAAAAGCCCTAAATTGGTAATGTTCAGATTTTTTTAACTATTTAAATCATGTTTAAAAACCATGTGGGGTTCCCATACTTGATACTTAGCCAATATAAAGCGAATGGAATAATAGGTCTCAAGCAGAGGTCGAATCTGAGGGACTTGTTTGTGAGCACGTGAGCGGGTGGAAGTTTGCGGACCATAGAGTCCAGGTGTTTACGAATTTGTCGTGGGAGCCAGTCTCCCAACTTGAGATTTCCTCTAGGCAGTAGAGGTCTTGCACTTTGTTTATCCATTCGGACAAAGATGGTGGTGAGGTCTGTCTCCAATGAGTCGTAATTAGATGTTTTGCACAAGAGAGTAATAATGGAACAAGTGCATGTTTCTTGGGTTTGTATTTGTGTGAAGAGAGGGATAGTAATATTTCCTGGCCAGTAAAGTCCTAGTCTTCTATGCCTATCAGGCATAGTGAGTTTTTATACCTATCCAAAATGATTGTATCTTTGGACAGGACCACAGGATATGAGTTAGTGTACCTTTGGAGTTGGAGCATCTCCAGCATAAAGGTGATGTTGTCAGTTTCAAGTTGTATAGGCATTCTGGGGTATAGTACCAGCAGGTTCCTGTAATAATGTGCTCCTTGAAAATCCGTGAGAGGTTGCTAAAATGTGACTTACATCTTTAGAGAACTTAGTCTCCAGCTCTTTCTCCCAGGAAAAGATATAGAAAGGAATAGATGATTTGAGTGGGTCGGTTAGATTAGCATAGATTTTGGAAATAAGCTAAGTGATAGGGGTTGAGAGTCCAACAAAAATTTCAAGCCAAAACCATTCTGTCTTGTGCTTGAGTTCCTTCTTAAACTGTGTTATGTTATGTTTTGTTTGTTTCCATAAGGAAGTTGAATGATTGTTTGCTTGTTAGGGCCACTTTACACACACCAACTTATCTGTCCAACTTCTGACCAACTTGCTGGTTGCAGTGAAATCATGGACACATTGCTCCATTTTGTGACTGTTTATAATGGAACAATGTGTCCATGATTTCACTGCAACCAGCAAGTTGGTCAGAAGTTGGACAGACAAGTTGGTGTGTGTAAACTGGCTATTACAGTCAACCAGCTTATCCGATATGTAGGTAAATCATATATGTAGTGTGAAATTGGTAAGTTAGGCAGTAGATTCCAGGCATTATAGACATATTTGTAGTGGGAGTCCACAAGTCACGGTAGTATTTTTAATAGGATGTTTTCTAGAAAGTGGCAGTGGGGTAGTTGGTTTGGTATGAGGGCGCACCGCATTGAGAGAGTAGTGTCGCTTATTTTGTCTACTAGTAAAAAGG
Organism: Allobates femoralis; assembly: GCA_033576535.1. Classification (NCBI taxonomy): domain Eukaryota; kingdom Metazoa; phylum Chordata; class Amphibia; order Anura; family Aromobatidae; genus Allobates; species Allobates femoralis. The sequence goes on from JARQOC010000005.1 coordinate 505,870,237, forward strand.
CCCGATGCAATTGCATCGGGAGTGGAGTGGCATCAAGATGGGGGGCAGGCTGTTTGGCATTGGGGGCAGCAGCTGTCACTTCACCCTGTGGGGTATCAGCAGGGGCAGTGTGGGGAGTGAGGGCATGTGGGGGGGGTAAGAGGGGTGAGCAGGGGCAGTGTTGGGAGGTGAAAGGGATAAACAGCAGCAGTGTGGGGTGAGTGGGGGCATGAGCAGGGGCAGTGTGGGTGAGTGGGGGGTTGAGCAGGGGCAGTGTGGGTGATTGGGGGCAGTTGGGGGGGATGAGAGGGGTAAGTAGGGTGTGTGGGTGAGTCGGGGGGTAAGCAGGAGCAGTGTGGGTGAGGTGAGAGGGGTAAGGTGGTACAGAGTGGGGGCATGAGCAGGGGCAGTGTGGGGAGTGAGGGCATGTGGGGGGGTAAGAGGGTAAGAGGGGTGAGCAGGGGCAGTGCGGGTGAGTGGGGGTGTAAGCAGGGGCAGTGTGGGGAGTGAGTGAGGGCACAGGGGGGGGAAGAGGAGTGAGCAGGGGCAGTTTGGGGAGTGAGTGAGGGCATAGGGGGGGAAGAGGAGTGAGCAGGGGCAGTGTGGGTGAGTTGGGAGGGCTATGTAGGGTGAGTGTGGGTGAGCAGGGGCAGTGTGGGTGATTGGGGGGTAATGAGGGGCAGTGTGGCTGGAGATGTTAGCCCCGCTGGCTCTGTAAGCTTAGTTGAGGAGGGGGGGTGGTGGTAGCAGACTGCAGGGTCGGCGGGCCTGCAGGCTGCAATAACAGTGCGCCGCCGGTGGCATCAGAGCGGGGGCCGCAGCGGCGGGCAGCGTCTGTGATGAAGGGGGCCGCAGATGGTGGCGGCGGCCCCTTCAGTAATAGCGCTCCCCCTGGCTGCGGCGGGCGGTGTGCGGCATGTGAGCGGGGGAGGCAGCGGCGGGCAGCGTGTGTGATGAAGGGGGCCGCAGATGGTGGCGGCGGCCCCTTCTGTAATGGCGCTCCCCCTGGCTGCGGCGGGCGGCATGTGAGCAGGGGAGGCAGCGGCGGGCAGCGTGTGTGATGAAGGGGGCTGCAGATGGTGGCGGCAGCCCCTTCAGTAATAGCGCTTCCCCTGGCTGCCGCGGGCGGCATCTGAGCAGGGGAGGCAGCGGCGGGCAGCGTGTGTGATGAAGGGGGCCGCAGATGCTGGCGGCGGCCCCTTCTGTAATGGCGCTCCCCCTGGCTGCGGCGGGCGTCGGGCGTCATCTGAGCGGGGGAGGCAGCGGCGGGCAGCGTGTGTGATGAAGGGGGCCGCAGATGCTGGTGGCGGCGGCCCCTTCTGTAATGGCGCTCCCCCTGGCTGCGGCGGGCGGTGGGAGTGGATGCTGCAAAGAGAGTGCGCCGCCGCCGGCATCTCAGCGGGGGAGGCAGCACCGTGCGGGGGTGTGCGGGCACGGGAGCCTGCAGGCAGCCGCCGGCAGCCTGCGCCATAGGTGTAGTAGTATGGCGGCGCTTCCGGGGTAGCGATAATCACCAGTTTTGCGCACGCACCATTGCTCCATAGCGACACAGTGGCCGGAAGCGCAAAACTGGTGATTATGTATAGATATTTTGTTTATAGTGTGTTTTTTCGACTTCCACAAGCAGCAGTCTGCATCTGTGCTCAACATAATGAGTTCTATTTTTGAGGTATTATTTTCTTGTTTAGCTTTCACCAAGTTCACCCAACGAGCAAGGTGAATTGCTGAGTAATATAAACAGAAATCTGGGAGTCCCAGTCCGCCTTTGCCCCTTGGTTTCATCATGGTTTTAAGTGAAAGTCTGGATTTTTTTGTATTTCCATATGTACTGAGAAACAATTTGTTGTGAGAGATGAAGAATGAGTCAGGAAGACTTATAGGCATCATATTCATGGTATAAAAAAATCTTTTGAAAGATATATGACTTAACTACATTAAGTCTGCCTATCCATGACAATAGTGGGATTCCGTATGTCTTTTAGCATGTTAAGAAGGGGTATGTAGTTAGCAGCATATAGAGAGGTCGGGTCAGGTGTTAAGGTTATGCCTAGATATTTCAGTTTGTTAAGGGGCCAATTAAAGGGAGTGTTCTTTTTAAGTTCATCTACATCTGCCTCAGGTATTGTTACATTTAGGGCTTCAGACTTGTTCATGTTAATTTTAAAGTTAGATATGACGCCAAATTCATAAAAGATTTGTAAGAGTCTAGGAAAAGCTGTCGTTGGGTTCGATATCAGGAGCAAAAGGTCATCTGCAAAAGCTGCTGTTTTCAGTTCAACATGGCCAATTTTGAGACTCGCAATTGATTCATCTTGTCTAATTTTTTGAATTAACGTATCCATCACTAAATGAAGAGTGTAGGGGAAAGAGGGCAGCCCTGTCTGCTTCCATTACGAATTATGAAAGGGGCCGAGAGGACCCCAATCACCCTGACCTTTGCAGTGGGATGAGTGTATAACGTCATGATGGCATCTGTAAAAGTGGGAGGGAAAGCAAACCTCTCCAGTACACAAACCATGTATAGCCAGCTAATTCTATCAAATGCCTTTTCGGCGTCGGTAGATAGAAGGGCAAGACCGGCATGAGATCCTCTCGCGAATGAGTTGACTTGCAGAATCTGTACTGAGTTTTGTTTACTCTCTCTACCTCTCACAAGACCCACTTGGTCGGGATGAATTAGCCCCCCCAACTTTATTTTCAATTACAGTGCCTTGTGAAAATATTTGTCCCCCTTGAACTTTTCAACCTTTTGCCATATTTCATGCTTCAAACATAAAGATATCAATTCTAATTTTTTGTGAAGAATCAACAAGTGGGACACAATCGTGAAGTGGAACGAAATTTATTGTATATTTTAAACTCTTTTAACAAATTAAAAACTGAAAATTGGGGCGTGCAATATTATTCACTTGAGTTAATACATTGTACTGCTACCTTTTGCTGCGATTACAGCTGCAAGTCGCTTGGGGTATGACACTATCAGTTTTGCACATCGACAGTATGAAATTCTTTCTCATCCTTCCTTGCAAAAGAGCTGGAGCTCAGTGAGGTTGGATGGAGAGCGTTTGTGAACAGTGGTTTTCAGCTCTTTGCACAGATTCTCGATTGGATTCAGGTCTGGACTGTGACTTGGCTATTCTAACACCTGGATACATTTATTTTTGAACCATTCCATTGTAGATTTTGCTTTATGTTTGGGATCATTGTCTTGTTGGAAGATAAATCTCCGTCCCAGTCTCAGGTCTTTTGCAGACAGGTTTTCTTCCAGAATGGTCCTGTATTTGGCTCCGTCCATCTTCTCATCAATTTTAACCATCTTCCCTGTCCCTGCTGAAGAAAAGCAGGCCCAATCCATGATGCTGCCACCACCGTGTGTTTCCACCCTTAAGGTACCGTTACACGCTTCAATGTCGTTTAGATATCACAAATTATCTCACGGGTGTGGTCGTTAGGACATCTTTTTGACATCGTTGGTGAGATGTCACACGTCTAGATATCGTGAACGAAGCACCAACGATATGGAGAGCAGCTATCATTCACACAACCCAGCGAATGATTTTTGTTCACTGATGTGAATAGGGGAAGTCGTTAACGACATTGTTATCGCGGTGTCACAGACAACGATGCTGCAGGTTGGCTGATCGTGGATCATCTGATTTGAGATCTGAAATCTGCGATCAACGATCCAACGATTTACCGTAGTCGTATCTCGGTTTAACACGCAATGACGTAGTAACGATGTCGTTTGAACAAATTAAAACCCAGGATGTTTGAACGATATCGTTCACAATATCATAACGTATCATATTGTAACGGGGCCTGTAGAGTCAGTGCAGCCTCCATACTCTCCCAAAGGCCTTTCTCCTTACAATATCTGATCTCACATAGATTCTGGTCTTTGGTATTGCACTTCTCCATAAATTATAGCACTTCTGGTTTTATTTAGCAAGAGCAGCACTTTTGTAATTTGGGTGACCTTCAGCTTTATCTCTCATTTGTATTATCAGCACATATGAACACACAATGATGAATGGAAAACATATTACACACTATTTAAAAGGGAATCTGTCAGTTAATAGAAAAATGCAATTAACCTGCAGGCATGGGTAAGGGTACCTTCACACTGCGGCAGCGTCCGGTCCGGGGCTGTCAGGGATGACAGCCTGGACCGGAGTTTTGCTGCATAGAATACTATCGGGCTGCACGGAGCTGGATCGCGCCGGGTGGCAATTATCTGCCATCCGGCTGCTAGCTCGCCGGATGAATCCTGCAGAAGTGGGGAACTGTCTGCCGACTCCAAAAACGGTGCATGCAACGTTTTTGGAGTCGGCAGACAATTCCCCACTTCTGCAGGATACATCCGGCGAGCTAGCAGCCGGATGGCAGATAATTGCCACCCGGCGCGATCCAGCTCCGTGCAGCCCGATAGTATTCTATGCAGCAAAACTCCGGTCCAGGCTGTCATCCCTGACAGCCCCGGACCGGACGCTGCCGCAGTGTGAACCCAGCCTAAATCAGCACGGTGATAACGTTCTGAAGCTGTGCAGCCACCGCAATGAGTGCCCCACTGCCAGGAGAAAATGAACTTTATTCCTCCTGGCAGCCTTGGACTTTTAGTCATAGTGGCCAAGACCACAGCTGGAGCAGTTTCAGGCACCTCAGTGCATAATGACCAGCAGCTGTAACCGCTCCCTGGCAATAACTGATGAGCGTTTCAGCACTGCATCAGTGCACAGACGACTGTCAATCAGTGATGGGGGATAGTTACAGCCACCGCTCAATACTCCTTTTAAGGCTCCCTCACATCTGCATATAACAAATTTGTCCGATTCCCATCCAGAAAAGTGGGAGGAGTGTCATGCGTATGTCATTCAATATGTAATGTGTGTGTTACGTTATTTTTATCTGATTGCAATCATCGTATTTATACTCATGTGAGCGTGGAAGTGGGTGCATTGGAAGTCATGTTTGTTCCTGAAGACACTGACCACACTGCTGTATTGTAAAGCCAATAGTGTAATGCATCTTTGTAAATAATGTGTAATCTGATGTTTCTGATGCGCCCCAGGGCTCGGGTACTCGGCTCTCGGGCGATCATCAGTCCGGGAAATCACGGGTGGCCATCCCGAGGCCGTTGCCCTGGTGGTTAGCTCAATAGGGGGATATTTACAGGGGAAAATTATTTACAAAGTTTTTGTGGTCTTCGTGACGCCACCTGCTGGGTCTGGTGATGCTCACCAGCGCCGCCACAGTCCTCCGGTAGTCAGTGGTATTGCAGCTTAGATGGATTAGTCCCCCCAGGCGGGACAGGACCACCAGGGCAGTGCTGCTGTAAGGCAAACCGTTTATATGGAAAGGATGCAGCAGCGTCGGGACTTCACCGGGTAACTTTACTGGAAATCTTTCATCAGCATTACAGTTCAGCAGTTAGTCAGATGGTATATTGGCAAATGCTCCAGGTGCTGCAATTAGGATTTCTGGTTGTTAGATGGATCCCTCACTGTGTTCCTTTTCTTATTCCTTTCTCCCTTTTTTCTCCCAGTGGCAGTGAAGTCTGTCTCCTAAAGACGATCAAACCTCCAGCTCCTTCTCTCTGTTCACCCTCCTTTGCGGTCTCCGGGACAACCTTCTATTAAGCTTTAGGCAGTAGCCTCTGCTCCTAGCTTCTCTGGCTCCCTTTTAGCTTTGACTCGCTCAGAAGACTGGGGCTGTATTTGTAATATCCCCGTACATCGGATTCTCTGTGAGCCTTGGAGGGTCTCACAGTTACGGGCTCTGGTACCCGTGTTCTCTCCTGAACTAGCTCTTCTCCTGAGCTTTTGTTCCTTCCCTCTGGTTCTGGGATCTTTTCTTTGTTCAGGGCCCCTCAGTCGAGGAGACCCTTCTTGCTTCCTCTCAGGCTGGCTGCCTGTCTCCAACCACTACTCCATCTACGCTCCTCTCCACTCTCTTGACTCTACTCTTCTCACTGACTGAGCTGTTTGGTTCCCTCTAGAGGTCGCTAAGACCCTCCCGGGGTCCCTCCCACCCACTATTCTAGTGTGTGAGCGCTGCTCTAGGGTTCCATCTAGTGACCATAGTCCCAATTGCAGTGGAGTACTACACCGCTTTTCTGGGTGCAGTACCCCTTTTGTGGCTCCTACGTAGTGGGGTGCCACATTTCCATACTTGGAACTTGGAACTTGGAACTTGCAACTTTCCTTGGTTCTCGACTAAGCACCAACACTGCCAGTTCTCAGAATTGTTAATAACTGTCTGACTTTCAAAAAATTACTTTTAAGATCTCTCTTTAAAGGAATAGCACTGGTGTTGTTACTGTTTATGTTGTATTACAAACTAGAGAGTTGCTTCTTGTAATGATGGAAATGGAAATGCACAAAATATCATTGTGGTTGACAAACACATATCTTTGTTGAACATTGAACAATATACCTTTTAATCATATAATCTGACTTTCCTATCTCATCTCTAAAAGCACCACTCCAGCGTTTTTTTTTTGTTTTTTTCTTTTACCACTGGAGTGGTGCTTCAAATCTACATCCTCTGCCCCCTGTATTATACTCACCGGCTACTGTCTTCTTCTGTTACTGCTGCCGCTTTCCAACAATTTGTGATCTGCTGGCAGCTCCAGTATTTCAAGGAGCACACCAGAGGCTACAACTCAATACAAGTCTATCACAGCCTCATTCTGGCTCTCGTAGACTTGTATTAAGAGCTTGTGGCATAACTTCTGACTTCCTTCCAGTCAGATGTTAAGAACACAACATGGTGCCGCAATACTGGAGTGACGACAAAACAAGGTGAAGATGCCTGAGGGCGAGTATAAGAAAGAGGGCAGGGGCCTTAGATTTACAGCACCTCTTTAGGGGTGAAAAGAAAATGCTGGAGTGGTGCTTTAAACAGCTGCAGTGTCCTCTAGTCACGTCTCACTGCCCCTAAAATGGTGCCACTTCAAGAATCACTCCCATCAAAGTTTATTATCCGCTTAATATTTTGCAGTCATCGTGTGACTAAAAATCGACTAGCTGAATTTTTCTAAAATTTATGTAGAAAGAGGAATTTTCTTTTTCCGGCTTGAGTCATCACTGGAAAAGTCTTTGGCAGGAGGAAGAGAGGAGCAGCTGGGTCAGGAGTGGAAGAGAGGAATGACTCATGCAGGGACAAAAGACTTCCCATTTCTATCTAGAGCAGAAAAAAGACAAAACAGAAGGATTAACTGGGGCAAAAATGTTGATAGGAGTGTATCTTTAATACCAACCAGCTATATTTACCAATAATAATGGCAGCAAATCACTGTGGCAGAAAACATCTCTTTGCAACAACAAATGTGTAGCGCAGGTGTTCCAGTCCAATACATGCCCATGGCCTCGGTACATCCTTGTGCCGATGTCACTGCACTCCTTTCTCCCCTACTCAGTGGGGGTAACGATGCTGTTACCTCTTTGGCTGCTTGCTCTGATCCTTGCTTAGCCGTTTGCTTGTAGTGTGGATCCTAGTACTTCTTCATGGCTACCCATGTGTGTTTCAGCCTCTGGCTCCTGCCGAGGCCCCTAGGCCCCAGGTCCTGCACATGCTGTGCAGGGTTTCCTGGTCACCAGCCTAGGGTGTACGTGCGCACTTCCCTTCTCTTAACCCCTTCACAACCAATGACGTTTATGTACGTCATGGGTCATGTCCCGCACTTTGATGTGAGCTCTGGCAGTGAGCTCACATCATTCACCTGACATCTCAGCTGATCTCCTATGGGGCGGTATAAAATAATGAATTAATGAAAAAATAACATTTTTAAAAATATTTAAAAAAAAACACAAAAGTTCAAATCCTCCCCCTTTTGCATCATTCAAAAATTTCAATTGGTCCAAAGGATCAGAATTACTTGATTTTGGTCACCACAACATTGTAATAAAATACAACAACGGGTGATCTAAACAGCGCATCCACCCAAAAATGGTATCATTAGAAGCATCAGCTCAAGCCAAAAAAAACAAGCCGTCACACAGCCCCAGATCCTGACAAAACAAGGACGGTACGAGTTGCAGAACATGGTGCAAAAAGTATAAATCTTTTTTTTTTTTAACTTCTGAATATTTTTTCACCACTTAGACAACAGCAAAAGTATACATGTTTGGTATCTGCGAACTCGTACAGACCTGAGGCATCATACAGACATGGCAGTTTTACCATATAGTGAACATGATGAAAAAAAAAATGTGTGATTGCACTTTTTTGCAATTTTACCGCACTTGGACTTTTTTCCCATTTTCCTGTACACTATATGGTAAAAGGAATGATTTTATCTGTAAGTACAACTCGTTGCACAAAAAACATGCCCTCATATGTCTATAGTGACGGAAAGGTAAAAAGGTTATGGCTCTTGGAAGAAGGGGAGGAAAAAATTTTAACTAAAAATGAAAAATCAATGTGTAGTGAAGGAGTTAAGGGGCGATGCACGCACCTTGAAAATGTCCCCAGCCTAACACTGAGAGGCATAAGGTATTTAAGGGTCCCTTACTCAGTTTGGCAGGGCCCGAGCAACTCATTAGGTTTCAAACCTAGCCCTGTGTCCAGTTCCAGTCCTGCCTGCAACCAGTGTTGTGCCTGCTGTTGTCCCTGAACTCCTTGGTCTCCCTGTGATGTGTTTCTGGACCTGTCATGTCTGCATCCTGTCCTGGTCCAGCCTGTGTCCTGAACCTACCTGACTAAGTCCAGCACCTTAAGTCCTGTGTCATGCAGCTAAAGTCCTCTGTACTTGCATCTGCCCTGCCTGTATTCCAGCACCTATGCCTGTGCCTGATAACTTCTATTTATACCAGCGCCAGATGACTTCTACCTGATGTTCGGAGCCTGATGACTTCAACCTATGCCAGTGCCCGATGATTTCTGCCTGATGTCCAGAACCTGATTACTTCTACCTTTGCCAGTGCCTGATGACTTTTGCCTGATGAGTGAAGCCTGATGACCTATGCCTGAGGCCCCATGCCTTAACCTGCCCATACCTGTCCCAGTCCAGTTTGTGTTACTGTGCCTGCACTGTCTGACTCTAGTACCCATCCAGTCCTTTGTCTGCTCTTCTTTCTTGCTGTAACCCAACTCCACTCAGCTGCCACAGTCCCGGTGAAGCTGACTCAACTCAGCGGAATCCATGGCCAAAGAAAACTGTAACGCCAGCAGGGGATAAACATCTGAAGATTGGAACTACTGGACCACAGTGGGGACCAGGGCTTACTTTACATAGGAGGGGCATGTCTAAGTACCTACAGGAAAACGCCAGCTGCCACTCCCAGGGTAATGTTCAGGACTGTCATAGTCCCGTACACTGCCCTGGGAGTAGTACCTGGCGTCTCACGGTAGATACTTAGTCAAACCCCTCTCATATCACGGTAAGCCCAGGTCCCCTCTGTGTCCAGTGGGTTCACTCCTTGGACATTTGCCCCCCCCCGGCAGTGTTACAAAATGACAGTATTTTTACTACCACCATGTTGCCACCTACCCGTTATTTAAAGTAAAACTGGGAATTTGCAGAATTTCTGAATAGCTACCCCATAAAGATGTGTGACAGAAGATGATGTGTAGTTTGGGGCTGGCCACCAGCTGTGAATTGGGATCTTCCTGGGCATAAAGATTTTAAAGGGAACCTGTCACCTGAATCTAAGTGCTTACACTATCACTAGCTGTCCCTACACCTTTCTAGCTGCTCCCTATCTATCCCTTTCTCATCTAAAGTGTCCCTATTAAACATCTGAAAAATAAGTTTAAACTTACTGAAGTCCCCGAGGTTGGGGGACTGGAAAGGCGGGCCCACGCTCCATTCAGCAGTCCTCCATGGTGTATCGCACGCCCCACTGGGCAGCATTATTCTTTATTACTCTCCGCCCCCACCATTTGAATCTCCCGCCCTCTGTGACATGGTATGCACCGGCCGCGACATCACATCCAGCGCGGTGCATTATGGGGCCAGTCACGTGATAGGCCCTAGTGCATTATGGGGCCGATCACGTGATCGGCCCGGCTTCAATAAGCGCATTGCGCATGCGCAAGTGGGCCGATCACATAATCAAGCCCATAATGCACTGGGGCCGATCACGTGATCAAGCCCATAATGCACTGGGGTCGATCACGTGAAAGGCCCCATAATGCACCGCGCCGGATGTGACGTCGCGGCCGGTGCATACCATGTCACAGAGGGCGGGAGATTCAAAATGGTGGGGGCGGAGAGTAATAAAGAATAATGCTGCCCACGGGGCGTGCGATACACCATGGAGGACTGCTGAATGGAGCGTGGGCCCGCCTTTCCAGTCCCCCAACCTCGGGGACTTCAGTAAGTTTAAACTTATTTTTCAGATGTTTAATAGGGACACTTTAGATGAGAAAGGGATAGATAGGGAGCAGCTAGGAAGGTGTACGGACAGGTAGTGATAGTGTAAGCAGTTAGATTCAGGTGACAATTTCCCTTTAATTTCACTTTTATATAAAGTTAATGTTTTATGTTTTCAGTAAAGTTTTTTTCTATAAATCTTTCTTTAAAAAGTTAAACTACATGTTTATCACTTCTAAGCAACACGTACAAGGGCAATGGTTGGATTTTGCTTTTGTTAATACATAAATATGGACATGGACAGGTGATTGACCCTTTGTTGTTTGAAGTTAAAAAAATCGATAAGCTATTTCTGAAACTTCATTGAGAGAAACACATTTCTGGAGTACTTCCAGGAATAGAGTAGCCCCCTCCCTCATCACACTCAATGTGCTGGGCATCTATTGTATAACACGTAAGCAGGTTAAAGAATTATTTCCATCATCAAAAATAAGTATAACTGGAAAGTATGTTTAAAAACAAGAACATTTTTAATTTACTATTCATTTGAGAAAAAAACAACATTGCCAAGGATACCGGCTGCCGGTACTGTCAATCAGCGTTGACTGGGCGGCACAGTGGTTCAGTTGGTAGCACTGTTGATTTGCAGCACTGGGGTTCTGGGTTTAAATTCCACCAAGGTCAACATCTGCAAGGAGTTTGTACAGTGTTGGCCAAAAGTATTGACACCCCTGCAATTCTGTCAGACAATACTCCGTTTCTTCCTGAAAATGATTGCAATCACAAATTCTTTGGTATTATTATCTTCATTTCATTTATCTTCAATGAAAAAACACAAAAGAAAATGAAGCAAAAAGCAAAACATTGATCATTTCACACAAAACTCCAAAAATGGGCCGGAAAAAAGTATTGGCACCCTCAGCCTAATACTTGGTTGCACAACCTTTAGCCAAAATAACTGCTATCAACCGCTTCCGGTAACCATCAATGAGTTTCTTACAATGCTCTGCTGGAATTTTAGACCATTCTTCTTTGGCAAACTGCTCCAAATGCCTGATATTTGAAGGGTGCCTTCTCCAAACTGCCATTTTTAGATCTCTCCACAGGTGTTCTATGGGATTCATGTCTGGACTCATTGCTGGCCACCTTAGAAGTCTCCAGTGCTTTCTCTCAAACCATTTTCTAGTACTTTTTGAAGTGTGTTTTGGGTCATTGTCCTGCTGGAAGACCCATGACCTCTGAGGGAGACCCAGCTTTCTCACACTGGGCCCTACATAATGCTGCAAAATTTGTTGGTAGTCTTCAGACTTCATAATGCCATGCACACGGTCAAGCAGTCCAGTGCCAGAGGCAGCAAAGCAACCCCAAAACATCAGGGAACCTCCACCATGTTTGACTGTAGGGCCATGTTCTTTTCTTTGAATGCCTCTTTTTTATCCAGTAAACTCTATGTTGATGCCTTTGCCCAAAAAGAGAGAACATTCTTCCAAAATGTTTTAGGCTTTCTCAGGTAAGTTTTGGCAAACTCCAGCCTGGCTTTTTTATGTCTCGGGGTAAGAAGTGGGGTCTTCCTGGGTATCCTACCATACAGTCCCTTTTCATCCAGACGCCGACGGATAGTACGGGTTGACACTGTTGTACCCACGGACTGCAGGGCAGCTTGAACTTATTTGGATGTTAGTCGATGTTCTTTATCCACCATCCGCACAATCTTGCGTTGAAATCTCTCATCAATTTTTCTTTTCCGTCCACATCTAGGGAAGTTAGCCACAGTGCCATGGGCTTTAAACTTCTTGATGACACTGCGCACGGTAGACACAGGAACATTCAGGTCTTTGGAGATGGTCTTATAGCCTTGCGATTGCTCATGCTTCCTCACAATTTGGTTTCTCAAGTCCTCAGACAGTTCTTTGGTCTTCTTTCTTTTCTCCATGCTCAATGTGGTACACACTAGGACACAGGACAGAGGTTGAGTCAACTTTAATCCATGTCAACTGGCTGCAAGTGTGATTTAGTTATTGCCAACACCTGTTAGGTGCCACAGGTAAGTTACAGGTGCTTTTACTTATACAAATTAGAGAAGCATCACATGATTTTTCTAAGGGTGCCAATACTTTTGTCCACCCCTTTTTTTATGTTTGGTGTGGAATTATATCCAATTTGGCTTTAGGACAAATCTTTTTGTGTTTTTTTCATTGAAGACAAATTAAATGAAGATAATAATACCAAAGAATTTGTGATTGCAATCATTTTCAGGAAGAAACTGAGTATTATCTGACAGAATTGCAGGGGTGTCAATACTTTTGGCCATGACTGTATGTTCTCCCCATGTTTCTGTGGGTTTCCTACTTGTTCTCATGTTTCCTCCCACACTCCACAGACATACAGTAGTGGGAGTGAACTAAGTTTGTGAGCCCCAATAGAGACAGTGTTACTGATGAATGTAAAATGCTTTGGATTTAATGGTGCTATATAAGTGAATAAATATTATTATTATTGACTGAACATGAGCAGTGATTACACGCACATTCCAGTAGAGTTTGTAAGCACTGCTCAAGAACAACCATAGCTCCAGATCCCCGCCAGCTTCAGTGTTTCTGCACATATTCAATACTATTAAGGCAAAGCTCCCTCATATAGTACATCAGAGAGAGCACAGTCCAAACCACTGTCGCAACACTGCAGCTGGTCCAAAATGGAAATCAAGCAGCGGCAACCATTCCCCAAAAAGTAGGAAGTTAGTAAGTTGGGTGGCAGTGCACTCCTCAAAAGCAAACATTGAGCAACTGCTCTTAATGATCAACATTACTTTTACAGCAAAAATACAGCTCTGAGATTCGTGCAAGCTCCTCATAGGCTGTGATTCATCTGTGTGCATCGTTCACTAGTGTACTGGCAAGATGTTTCATTAAAGTGTTCTGCTTAGTCACAACTAGCATCTCCTGACTGTTCATGTCACGGGTTAGCCTCCACTTCGGTGGTCCAGTAGATCCACATCACCACTCCCACATCTCGTGTGTCTAACACTCCGTAACTGTACATCACTGAAATCTAGCACATTCACTGATGGCTGCATTATTGTGGGGCACAGTGGTAGCACTTATGCCATTACCTGGGTATGTAGAGCCCAGGCTTTGGGGTACTTGGGTATCAGGCTGCAAGGGGTTAACGCTACTGTTGTCAGGGGAGTGGTGGCCACGCCTGAACCCGTGACCTAGGTATATATTAAAAAAGGGGATATATTTACAGGGGATTTATATTCAGTTTGTCGTGGCGCCACTGTAGTTTCTGGTGAGGTGTCACCAGCGCCGACACAGTCTGCCAGAGGTAGATGGTAGTGCGGCAAGTTAGCAAAGTCCTCTACAGGAAGGGCTAGACCTCCGGGGCAGCGTTCCTGTGAATAGAACAAGTTCATGCAGAAGGAACTCAGGCAAAGTCAAAATCACTTTTCCTCCGGGTACTTTACTGTTCATTTGCATTAGCCTCATACAACGTTACAGTTTAGCACTCCTGATGTTATGAGGACAGGTAGCTTAACGGGTGGCTGCAGGGGGATCCCAGGTGGTATGATGGAACCCTCGGTCGGTGCCTTCGTGCTCTAACCTTGTCTGCTCTTTCCTTCTTTCCAGTGTGATATGAAACCTGGTGACTTGAAATCAGCCTGACCTCCGCTCTTCCTCTCACCTTCACTGCGCCGGGTGACCCTCTACTGGCTGACCGCTCGTTCCTTTGGCAGTGCCTGGTACTCTCTTTGGTCGGTTCTGGTGCCCGGGAGACTTGGAGACTCCACGGGACTCCGGATTCTCTGTGGTCCTAAAGTATCCCACAGGTGCGGGCTCCGGTGCCCGGTAAGCTGTCTGGAGACCCTGCTGACGGCCCCTTTTCCCAAACCGGCTGCTCTTCTCCTGGAAAGCTTTCTTTCCTTGACTCTTCTCCTTAGGCCCTTTCCTCCTCTTCCATATCCTGCCCCAACTACTCTACTCTCCTCTTCTTCAACTCAGATGCAAAAGACCTGGCAAAAGACCTCATTGTTCTCCCTAGAGGTGGATTTATTCCCTCCCGGGTAACCTCCCACCGTGTAAACTAGTGTGGGAGTGCTGGTTATGGGTTCCACCCACCATCCCTGGGTCCACCTGCAGCTGGAGTATCTGCACCTCTTTTACGGGTGCAGTACCCCTCTTTGACGCCTGCTTGGTGGGGCACCACACATATAGGATGTTATAATAGACCAGTGACATCCCTGACAATGTATGTGACTGTACATATCATTCCCTTCTTAGCCAGTGATCCCTTTAAATTGCTCAATCCATTGTGACTGCAACATGAAAGTGGCTGGACAGAGGGAAGGGGCTACGTCTGTCATCCCATCATCAAAATATTGCAGGATGTCTGCACCGGTTCCACCAATATTACCAGAGAGTTAATTAAGGGAATCTTCAGGTGAAATGCTCACAGGGACCAAATCACATACTAACTACAGTATATTGCACGTTTTAGTACTTGAGTAAACGCTATATTTTAGTTAAGTAAATCTCCTTTATAGATACATCCCGTTGTATAACAGCTTATACTTTCCTTATTACTTAATCATAATTGTCAAAGTATAATTCTAACTCTCTCTAGCACGGTGAACTTTAGATCCCTCATCTGCAGTACTAATCCGATCCTGAGAGCTCCATGTAATGTTTAAATAATCCCATAATCCTCTTTCTAGGGAAGAGTGTTTATTAGTGCAGTTAGCCCTGCATCATTGCACTGTGTCTCCCAATTATATAAGTAGATACAAATGTGCTCTATACAGTAAGAGCTAGCACTATCTATCTAAATTAATTTGAGGTCTGGGTAAAAACGAACACAATGATAATATGATATACTACTAACACTGCAGAATTAATTATGGATTGCATATTGTACCTTTCATCAAGCATCTCTTAATATAAACAATAGAATTATTCACATTTTATGGCTGATATGCGAATTTCTATATCTTGGCTTGAGTCACAGGAGTTGGGAAGTCCAAAAAGTACAAAGTGTCTGTGAAAACATGATTACAGGACCAGTGTGATTCAATTGAGCTGTTTAGAAGAGCATTTTTGTTGATGGGATGAATATACATGTAAAAAAAATCGCTGCTAGCGCCAGTGTCTCAAGTATGTCAGATGAGACACACCTATTCAAAACTTTGGGTACGTAAACAAAAAAGGAACCCATATGGATCAACTGTATAGCATCCATCCATTTCTAGCTCCTTGGTTGCTCCCTCCCTTCGATGAGAGCTCACACGCTAAGCTTACATCATTTCTTACATATGTCAGCTGATCTGATCCTCCGACACGTGCAGCTAACAGATCTGGGTAGATCTGAGATCCGCCTGCTGCTGTAAACCCTTTAGATCCGTTGTCAAACACTGGAAGCCCAATCTAAGACACTGCTGCTGCCATCGGGGACCCAGTGACCGGATCATGGGGCCTCAATGTGTTCCCATGGTAGCGAGGCATCCCTGTCGCTGTCTTGACTCACTTTCTGCCAAGCCCCGGCGTTCACAGGAGCTGATCATTTCTGCAGTGCAGAGACATGCATCACCACTGCTCTGTACTGCAGGAGCGATCGGACACTGAATTATTCGGGCGCCCTAAGGGGCAAAGTAAAATAAAGGAAAAGTGAAGAAAAAAGTTTATAAAATAAGAAAATATTAAAAAGAAACTAAAAGTTTAAATCACGCTTCTTTCACCCCCGGTGACAGGACTCTCTTTAAGGTGTCTCTAAGCGGAAATGTAAGACTTGTGGTTTTTCACTAAAGATTTAGTATTAGATATATAAAAAATAGTAAATAAAAAGCATCTCTAAATAAGTGACTTACAAAAAAACTAATACATAGGCCAAACTGATGCAGAATTAATTGCTCATAACATAAGTAATATGATGATTATTCCATCATTACATTCCACATGACTAACTGGGAAAATGCTACGCAAATTATTATCTGATTTGATAAGTTAGGTATCAGAATGACTAGTCAAGGTTTTAATCCTGTCTTTGATCATTTCACATAACAACCATTTACTGCCAATTTTAGTTAATCATTCACATTCGAGGGTAATACCCTCTGGTCACTATCAGGAAAATAGGAAACATATAATATACATCAACATGTTACAAAAGATCCATAGGTCAAGACTAAAACATCCACAACGTGTGCCAGAGCTTCAAAACATATTAATAGAATGAAAACAAAATAGACGTCACAGATGCCTCATTGACACAGTGGAATATTTCATTTTGTTTATTAACAATCATTTTTTTTTAACCATTTGTTATTTTTGGATTGTCACAAAGATAATTGATCATTTCCGTTTAGAAATTTGTGCAGGGCTCAATGGCGTTAAGGGGATGCCACACACGTCGATATCGCTGTCAATATCGCTCATGCGTCACAGATTTTCAGTCGCTCAAGCGACGTAAAAGCGACGTAGGAGCGACATTGAAGTGTGTGACCAAGCGATGCAACCAGCGATATGTCGCTGATCGCCGATCGCAGGTTTCACTGCCAGATGTAAAACCTGTCGCTCATCGCTCAGTAGACCTTGTGCATCGCTGCGTGTGACACTAAACTCAGCGACGTATTTTCTATTTTGACACCGTACAAGCGACTAAATAAAATCGCTCGCAAGATGGCGACATCACCGCATCGCTGGGTCATATTGACGCGTGTGACGTCTTACCTGCGATAATTTCCACATCGCTCAGGCGACGAATAATATGTGACGCATGAGCGATATCGCGGGCGACATTGACACGTGTGACAGGCCCTTTACAACCCCCTGAGGTGCCAACATATTAACTTGGAGGAAAGCAGGAGAAATGTGACTATCTGACTACTATCTAATCTCCACCTCTAGTAAGATAAGATGTCTTATGTTTTGACCAAACAGCTACTTCTTCCAGGTTCCCCGTAGACATACGTGCTAGGCCAAGCATTTATGTGCTTTTAATGTGAAAAACTGAAAAGATACAAAAAGGCGCACATAGGGTTTTATCCGGTTATACGGTGGTACAGACTTCTCACCTCGGTTAGTTCAGATGAGCCACAACTACTGTAAAAATATGATTAATAAATCAATCCAGGGCTGCTGTCGATCATAAGAGGTGGAAGAAGAAAGGGTGAAAGACCCTGTTTCGCCATATGGAAATCAGGATCCAGAGTTTTAGTTATTAGTGGAAATGTGAATTATTTGCTATGCGTTTCAGAGCAAAATGCTCTTTCCTCCGACACATCGATTTGCAAGCATTTAGCTCTGAAACGTGTAGCAAATAATTCACTAATCATTAATTCTCGGAATCTGGATTTCCATACGGCGGAGCAGGGTTTTCCACTTTTTCTTCTTCCACCGCTTTTAATGTCCTCTTAGGCTGGCTTCACACTGCGGCAGCGTCGGTCCGGGGCTGTCAGGGGTGACAGCCTGGACCGGAGTTTTGCTGCATAGAATACTATCGGGCTGCACGGAGTTGGATCGCGCTGGGTGGCAATTATCTGCCATCCGGCTGCTATCTCGCCGGATGTATCCTGGAGTAGTGGGGAATTGTCTGCCGAATCCAAAAACGTTGCATGCAACGTTTTTGGAATCGGAAGAAAAACCCCACTACTCAGGATACATCAGGCGAGATAGCAGCCGGATGGCAGATAATTGCCACCAGTGCGATCCAGCTCCGTGCAGCCCGATAGTATCCTATGCAGCAAAACTCCGGTCCAGGCTGTCACTCCTGACAGCCCCGGACCGGACGCCGCCGCAATGTGAAGCCAGCCTTAATGGGAAGAAGGAAGGGTAGAAGAGAACTCAGTAATGGGAAAGTCTTCACTGAATACAGATATTGATAATGACTGATCAATTCTGGCAAAGAAAGAAGTAAATTTGTCTGATAAGATACATTACAAAGTTACTTATTTTCATGTATACTAGTGATTTATAAATAAAAATGAAATCGACGGTTTCACTTTAAGTGAAGGGTGCGGGTTATAAAGTATAAATCAACAATATAAGAGCTATACTTAATTACTCTTACATCCCTCATACATTTAATAATCATTTACTAATATGAAAAGTACAGGAAAAAAGCATTGCATTTTCATCTTGCGGTTAGTAATGTTATGTGCTGATGGTGCTATACTATGTGCTGACAATTTATACTTTCAGATGTGCTCAACTTCCTTTTTAAGTGTCTACATTCCTGACAAAGCAAATTAGGACACAAGTGAGAAAAGCTGGATAGGCTGAGAACAACTAGTATTACCTTATGGGCAGGAGGCAGACAGGCAAGAATTGGTAGGCTGCAGATAGGTATCACTGCCAATAGGCTGTTAATGGATGGCACTGGCTATCCTAGAGCTCAGAATTCAACTACAGTGTTGGTATTTTGCACTAAGTATATAGGTTGCAATTGAAAAATATAAGGAATGCTCTGATCATGCCTAATCCCCTAATGCTGTCACTTTTGTATTAGAAAGTTTGAGGAAGAAAAAGAACCACTGTATGGGCGGGGGTGCACACTTTGGTGGAGTGTTTTCTTATTTTCTTTTTAGATATTTGCAAGTGACAGTGTAACATCAGAGACAAATAAAAACAATTAAGGCTGCCTTCAAATTTGCGTATGGAGCGCAGCGCACCAAACGCAGCCAAACGCTTGCGCACATGCGTTCCTATGTTTAACATGGGAACGCATGTGCCTGCGTATGGCTGCGTTTGGCCGCATTTGCGTTCGGATGCACATAATTTATGCACCCACCGACCGCACTCCAGACGCAGCTTGCAGTATTTTTTTTGTGCGTTCGCGGCGCTTGTTCTATCCGCAAGCGCCCGCAAGCACACAAAAAATGCATTGATCTCAATGGATCCGCAGTGTCCTCTGCATGACACCGCAGGAGAACGCTGCGGATCTCATTGAGATCTCTCCCGGTGGCCGCCGGTGATGTCACAGCAGATCACCGACGGCCTCCGGGAGATCAGCTGGAGCCTCTGATGATCTCCTCCTCCCCGCCACCGGTAATCTCCTAGCGGTGTCGGCGGGGACACCCCGCTGACACGTCCCGGAGCTTACCGGTGGCCAGGAGGAGGAGATCTCCACCTCCGGCCCGCCGCCGGACACCGCCGATTGGCTGCCCGGGCTCTATAGTGATGTGTCCGCAGGCAGACATTCTCCACTGCGGACACATCAAAAATGACCCTGCTTTCACTGCGTTTGTGTCTGCATGCCATCAGCATGCAGACACAAACGCAAATGTGAAGCCAGCCTTAAAACAGTTACAGGGTAACTTATCACCCACCCGAACATACTCCCACCTATGGTGGTCGGCAGGAGAGATCAGTTGTAAACAATAGGCAAAACCATCAATGTAATAACATATTAACAGGCAGTGTTTAAGTGCAGCACTAACAATAGCAATTGGCAGAGAGGTAAGTTGGATTGCAATGCTGGAGCAGTAATAGAAGGAATACATAACTCCTAGATGCTTATAGGGCTTATACAGTACAATCTGTCCCATGTATAATTAGCAAGACCATTAAATACCTCATACAGACCACAATATAGGGTGCACTTAGTGCTACTTCCAATAGCCAGACATCAATGCCTATTGTGAATCCCTGCCAGGATTTGTAATAATCCTGTGGCGTATGGGGTGCAGTGAGCGGCCTGACACGTGTCGCCAAAACAGGCTTCATCAGTATTAGAAATGGCTTTATCAGGGTATAGAAGGAAAAATGCATTCGGGAGCTGACTGTGTTCTTTGTCAGGACAGTCTGCCCGTAAAATATGTTGTCTTTGCTCCACCTTAATAAAGCTATTTCTAACATACAAACTCCAATAGTTATATGGGGTTATGTGCTATTCCAGCATTCCTCATTGGTTCAATTTACACTATGTCTAACTGAATCCCCGTTGGGATATCAGAGAGGGAGAACTGGCTGCCGCCCACTGAGTCACATACTACACACAGCTCTGGACGTTCTGCTCCTAGCATAACTGTACTGGGTAAGAGTCTTACACTGCTATTTTAACATGGTTGTCTTTAACCTTGAAGTGTTACCCCATGAAGCGCTGTTCTTTTTACTATTTATATATAAGGAGTACTTCAAACACTGCAACATCGCTAGCGATGTCGCTGAAACGTCACAGGTTTTGTGACGTAACAGCGACCTCTCCAGTGATGGTTGCAGTGCGTGACACGTAGCAGCGATCAGGCCCCTGCTGTGAGGTCACTGATCGCTGCACATCGTTCAGGACCATTTTTGGTCCTTTGTCTCCCGCTGGTCAGCACGCATCGCTGAGTGTGACAGCGAGAGACCAAGGACCAGCGACCTCACAGACAGTGCCCAGCGCTGCACATTAGATGCTGGGCACTGGTAACCAAGGTAAACACCAGGTAACTAAACAGCGCGTGCTGCTTAGTTACCCAGTGTTTACCCTAGTTACCAGCATCCTCCCGCTTACAGGCTGGGCTATGCGGGAGGACGCTGGTAACCAGGGTAAACACCGGGTAACTAAGCAGCGCACGCTGTTTAGTTACTCGGTGTTTACCTTGGTTACCAGCAATGTCGCTGCTGACTGGTCGCTGGTGAGTCTGCCTGTTTGACAGCTCACCAGCGACTGCAGAGAGACTTTCCAGCCATCCCGGCCAGGTCGGATCGCTGGTGGGATCTCTGGAAAGTCTCAGTGTGTAAAGGGGCCCTAAGTTTTAAGGTTGACTTCCAATAGGTGGATGCTCATAAGAGGCACAGAAATAAAGGTAGCACATACTGGATCATCTGGAAAACAATTACTCATTAGGCCAGAAGTCAGCAAGTGAGCAAACAAGGTCCAGAGGCAAAGAAACAATGGACATACAAGGTTCAACAAACTGCAATCGGAATATTGAAGGAAACCAATCAAGAGTAATGGTAAAGCAAGAAAGAAGGTGGTTGTTTTCTTTTTCCACTTCCCATCTTTGTATATTGTATTGGCACTTTCCCTACTTTTAACTTTGTTTCCCCAACCTTACCTTATTTTCCCTTTTTAATTTGTATGTTTTAAAAAAAAGCTTGTTTGAATAAGAAAGAAAGTGGTTTGTCCACTTTAAATACCCTGGGGGTGCCTGAAATTCCAGTTATTGTTTCACACAATTAGGTTGTACAGAAGCCACACAATCTGATATCAGCAGAACCTGACAGGTAATAAGGAGGTCAAAGCCCGCATAGCCTTGGTAAGTCTAAATAGCAGAATCCTTAATGAGTAGAGGTAAGTTTATAGCAGGAGTACAAACCTGAGGGTAATTTATCTTCACATCTCTGCAAATCCATTAACAAAATACAGGTTGTCAGTCCAGGTCTGTACTTTGTCTACGGAGCTGCAACTACTAGTTGCTATCAAGATACCATGCATCAGCGCGTTCTCCATATCATAGCAGCATTATCAACATGGGACCCTACAACAGCAGAAGTCCCATACAAGCTGTACTTCTATGGGTAAAAAAAGGAGTTCATCCCCAAAATTAGGACAGTTATCATCTCCAAATGTAAAAATTCCATGGCCGAATAGCTGCATGTCAGAGTCTTCCATCACCAAACACAATGCTCCGCGTCAGATGGAGTGGTGTAAAGCACGTCACCACTGGATTCTGGAACAGGAGAAATGTATTCTGTGGACTGACGAATCAAGCTTTTCTATCTGGCATCCGATGCAAGAGTCTAAGTTTGGTGAATGCCAGAAGAACATTACTGCCCAACTGTATGATGCCATCTGTAAAATTTGATGAACGAGAAATAATACCATGAGGTTATTTTTTAGGGCTCTCAATTCTACAGTATACCAAGACATGTCGGACAATTTTAACTTCCATCTTTGTGGGAACCGTTTGGAGAAGGTCTCTTTCTGTTTCAGCTTGACTATGCCCCAGTACACAAAGCAAGGTCCATAAAGGCTTGGCGTGGTACAACATGACTGGCCATTCAAAGCCCTACTTTCAACCCCAATTAACACCTTCAGCATGTACCAGAATTGAGTTGTTTTAGCTGTAAATGGAAGATATGTTTGATTTTTCAGATTTCCATTTGTGAACTTCGTTGGATTTGGTGGACTACAGTGAACTCAGCGGACTATGTCAGACCTGCAGATTATTTTTTTAAATAAAGTGGTGAACGAGAAAAAATGTTTGGGAGTGTTTATGTCAATTGACTATTTTTTATGCTTTTTTTCCTTTTTATTACATGACTAGTAATGAGAATGTCTAATACACACCTCTCTGTTAATAGCACTAGGGCTTGATGTCTGCTATGTTTTTGGACAGTCAACCCAAAGCACCATTACCTAGATTGTCAAGGTATCTGGGCATCACGAAAAGCCAAGTTGAAGCACCATCATTGGAACATCTGACGTAATGCTCTACTTCTGTGGCAGCTGCAAGCTGGTATTATCAAGCTGGGAAATGTCCAATAACCATGGACTTTTTCACCCTGATAATGTCAGCTTACAGTTGTATGCCTTTGCCGGCTACCAAAAATGTGAGGACCCCACATTATTTTTTCATTTAATTATTTATTCAGTTAGTTAATAGAAAGCTCTACAAACAATCTATATATCTACAGTATTACCTAACTAGTATCTACCACATATTTCATATATAGTTATCTATATTTCATTTATCTATTTGTCATCTATCAAAATCACTGAAAATCATCTGTCTGTACCTTTCTGCCCATTTGTCCTTCCCTCCCTTCCTTCTTTCTTCTATCAATCTTACATCTTTTCACAAAATCATCAATTTCTTGAATGTATTTAATTTTGGTACGTGTTACATGGACAGTGCACTGATGCCAATCGTATGCTGTATGTGCTTAACATGGATCCATTAACTTCTATTGGCCATTGTCATCTGTGCTGCCAGAAAGAAACGGACAAGTCTCCCCGCGGTTTCAATGTACACAGCCCGTGTAAAAACATAGACATGTAAGCTGCACTACAGATTATAATGGATACACGTGTACAGTATATTTCTCCACTATGTGTGAAAACAGGTGGAGCGTAGTCACTACTGCCCCACTAGAAGTGTGATCACACGTATCTAATCCCATCATGTGTAATACATTCCACTGAGCCGTGTACCTAATCCCACTCTGTGATACACTGCCCTGAGTCTTGTATCTAATTCAAGCATGTGATATAGTCTGCGTATCTGAAATGTGGAGAGAAACAAAACAAATTTGATGGCACATTTCCTTTAAAGTGGTTTTCTGGCTTCAGGCTAGAAGTCTGCAGTCACTATAAGTGACTGCAGACATGTGAATCCTCGCACCACGCACTATGTGCTCTGTGGTTTCTCTGATGCTGTAGCAGCGGAATTATTTATAAAACTCTGTAATGCAACCATTATCCTCTACATCTTTTTCGGTAGGGTCATATTTCCTGTTTATTTTTTATTTTAAATGTTTTTATGCTCCTTATTGAACAAAATAAAGATAAATAGTATTGGAATATAGTTATTATGGTAGGCTTGGGTATACTTTCAAAGTGACTATACATTCATTATTTAATTGCTCATATTTGGCTCATATAGAAATGTACAGTTGGAAGTGACTTTTTGGGTCATCAGGTCCAACCCTCTGCTCAAAGCAGGATTCACTAAATCCTCCCAGACTCTGTATGAAGACTTCAGTTGAAGGAGAACTCCACACCTCTCGTAGCTGCCTGTTCCACTCGTTGATCACCCTCACTGGCAAAACGTTTTTACTGATATCTAATCTGTGTTTCCCCCTATCCAGCTTCATCTCATTCCTTATAGTCTTTCCTTGTGCAATTGAGAATAAAGTGACCTTGAACCATTTTTTGCAAGTTGAGAAGCTCTGGAGAGGAACAGAAGCGTGCACAAAAGATGGCAATACCGTCTGGTACAAGTAAAGTATAAATGATGGTTGCACTAGCTTGAAGGTGTTGCTGAGCAGGGGCAACACTAACCAAGGCGAGGAAAACATGATGGCATTAAAAACAGTTTTGGAATCCCACGGCTCTTCCTATCCACACATTAGGCGCAGCCTGCCCAAACATGACAGTTTCCATTTTTGCCATTTTTTGTTGGGTAGTACTTATAAATTCTGAACATTGCAAAAAAATATTAGTGATAAAGAAATAAGAATGTAATATTTTTATCATGAACACTGAGCAGAGAACAATTTTAACTTTTTCTAAGCTCCAGAACTAATAAAGGAATCTAATAGCCAGACAGAGTAAACTGACTCCAGAAAGTGTAAGGGCCCCCATAGACACATTGGATAGCTCACGGGCAGACATACTATTGGTGCCACTTGTGCAGCCACACACAGAGACCCAAGTGTTAACAGGGCCCACTCACACCTCCAAAGCAGGTGAAATTGTGCGTTGTAGTGATTTATTAGCCCAAAAATTGTTCTTGCACAGAGGCCCTCTTTGTCTGTGTCCACTCCTGAGATAGCTGTTGGCTAATTGATTATTTGGCTGACAGCTATTTCTCTAGACTCCCTATATACAGGAAAACATGACTTCCAAGTGATCCTGTGTTCTCTATGAGAGAATCGCTGCCAGACTCCTCTGTCAGCAAATTATATCCTCCCCAAACAAAACAATCAGTTGTTGAAATTCAACATGTCAGACCCTTCTCTCCCCAACATCATCAGTCTGAGTAGAATTGTGAAGCCCCCATAAGGTACCTTTACACGCCGCCACAGGAAGGAAGAAACTGCCGAGCATCGGGGACAATTGTGCCTGTTACCATGAAATCACTACGAAATGGCGTTGTTTAAATCGGGAAATACCTTCCTGTGCCCTCCAGTTCCTTCGGATACCTGTTTCTGAGCCGTGCTCAAAAACAGGAAGGCACAATACCTATGGTGGTGGTGTGTAATTGGGGCACAGGAAGGTATTTGCATGGCCTAGCGAATTCCCAGGGGCGTGCCCCGGCGTCATGGATACCACGCCCCACCAGCAATCATTGGTGGAGGCTCTTGCGTTACGATTGGTTGTCCCTTCCCAGGGCGCCATATTTAAAGAGCTATCCATTCACAGTCCACAATTGCAATGGCGTCATGTATTAGCAAGCCTTCCTGCGCAGGCTGGCCAATCATGATGCTATTGCGTTGTCCAATCAACGCTTGTGCATCACGGAATACACAACTCTGTCACACCTATGTACTTACGGCGCTAAATATGTACGCCCATATTCCTTTGTGGTAGGGGCGTGTAAACCAGGGAAGGTATTCAACAGGGAGTAAGCCGCAGGAGCTGTCGGCACTTCCGGGGAACGCAGATACCTTCAGTGAAGCACGTTGTGGCGGCGTGTATATGCGGCATCAGGATCGGTATCCATCGTTAAAAACGCGCGCATTCACGTGCGATGAATACCTGTTGCTACCCGCAGTGGCGGCGTGTAAAGGTACCCATATACATTTGAAGGACATCCAGTCAGGCCAAAAGTTTTGAGTTTAGCTTTATGTAATGTGTATTGGGGCCATTAAAATAAGCTTACCTTAAAGGAAACTAACCACCACAATATAACCACCTGTAAATCAGTGCAGCAGGTGATTGACGTGTGCAGCATCACATCACTAGTTGGGGTTTTTATTTTATTCCTCCCCTGAGGGCTTGTATTTCTGCTTTAAGCCAAACCCCCTCCTCCTCTCCTCTCATCCAAACTCATCCGGGGGAGGGGTTTCGGCTTACAGCAGAAAGACAAGCCCACAGGGGATGAATACAAAAAAAACAAATAGTGATGTCATGCTGCACACGTCAATCATCTGCTGCACTGATTTATAGGTGGATAAATCCTGGTGGTTGGTTTCCTTTAACTCAGTGCCTCATAGTTTCGGATAGATCCGGAGCATCTTGCTAGAAGTTAGTTACTTTTTTTCTATAGCAAATCTTAGTTTGACTTCTGACCATGAATATGTGTCTAAAGACTGGAGCAAACTATTAATAAATGTAGCAAATTCCTAAACTTGCCAAATCCACAAATCCTTTTTTAGATACGTTTCAAAAGTGTGATGTACAGCGAACATGCAATTCTGAAATGCCCTTGCGAAATCAATTTCATTTTTTTGGCTCGCCACCATGGCCAATTATGAAAGAGCGCTGAAATGTGCTGAGCAACCATATTAGAGAGCATTAAACTGCTTTCCTTTAGATTGTGCCACTATGTGTGAGCTGATGAATAAAAGATTCAAATAATTATTTTAAGCATTACAGGATATAGTCTAATAGCTGGCGTACATATATTATGCATAACTGAGGGTGCCGGCTTTATGCAGAACATGAATTGGGCATTCAGCAGGCTTGTGTGTCGAACAGAATGCTTCTTATGTCTGATATAAGGCGTCCACTACTTTCTGAAATCACAGGACTAATTACATACATAGAAGTCAATGTCCCCCTTGTTTTGGTGGCACGGTGGGGTGGATGCGCTTATCACAGGTTTAATTTTTAATTCTGAGTAGTTTATAAAATTATTTTTATATTTGTTTTCTACGTACAAAGGCACAGTCACGGTCAGTGAGCTGATCTTGTGAGCCCAGCGGATAAAGCTCTGGCGACCAGCGGTAAACACCATCAAAAGCTGGGGGGGTCGGGGCATTATACATTCTTTTTTCAGTGTCCACCACAGGAGTCCAGTCAGACAAGATATACAGGTGCATCTCAATGAATTAGAATATCATCAGTTTATTTTTTTTCAGTAATGCAATACATAAAGTGAAACACATATATTATATAGAGTCATTACAGAGTGATCTACTTCAGGTATCTGAGAGTCCTCAGTGGTTGATACCTTTTAATGGCTAAATGAAGAGATGGTAAGTAAAGCAACCTTTCAAGACACTATAGCCTCTTCATCAGGCTGATAATGACACAAATTCTGAAGACACACACATATGTACATAAGCAGAGTGAATTGATGCAGTAAATATGACAGGTGACGTAAAGCAGAGTCAGTTTTGGGAGGGGGAGAGGAGCTGGGGAAGTAAAATCAAAATTTCGAGATTGGAGGAACAGATTGTATCATTGTTCTATGATTAGTGGTCGGTGGAGACCTGAAAATTCCTCAGTGAGTGTAGAAAGCCATAAATCCATGTGAGATAGTTCATGTAAGGGCCCTTTCACATCAGCGTTTTTTTTAAATCGCGGCAGATGCGGTGAAAAAACCGCATCTGCCGCGATTACCGCATACCGGCTGCACTTGCGGCGCGGTTGCGTTTTTTTTCGCGGCCGCACCTGCCGCAAGTGCAAAACCGCACTTGCAGCACCTGCCGCAAGTCCGCCTATACTTTGCATGGCAAAAGCCGCAAGTGCAGCCGGTATGCGGTAATCGCGGCAGATGCGGTTTTTTCACCGCATCTGCCGCGATTTAAAAAAAACGCTGATGTGAAAGGGCCCTAAGAAGTGTCAAAAGTTAATTGTCCTCTACCTGGCATCTGTTCAAAGATGTGATATCCCCAAATGCCCTTTCAATTGATATAAAAACGCGTGAATCCACGTGAGACATTCAATCCTATTTTGAATGTGTCAAAGGTCGTTATCAATTTGTATTCCCAAATTCTGTCCCTGTACGGTCAGACACATCCATTACACAGTACATAGCATGGACACACATATAAGATTATCTCAACACAGGAGATGTGGTATAATCAGACCATGACCCTGTATGGTCAGACACATCTGTGGCGCCCCTGCGGACCGGTCGCCACTAGATGGCGCAGCAGCTGGGATTGGTAAGTCGGTCAACCCAAACACACGCCCAACACATCCCTCAATCCCAAGTCTAAGTTACTCTATGTCTAGCAACGGGATAGTGGGAGGAGCCAGGTGGAGGGTGGAACGTTAGGACAGAACCCGGTTAGGGGTGGGAAGACAAAAACAAAAAGGACAGACACAACACCAAGAGAGCCTTTAGTTAGTCAGAAGTTAGAGAGACCAACAGAGAGACCCATCAGCCAAATAGTCAGCGAGACCAGACTGAATGAACCCGGACACGGCAGCCTGTGCCACCGTATGGCGATTCCAGGCTGAGAACCAAGGGAAGATAGAGGGGGTCCGATGTGTGTCCAAGTCAGCGGGAACACCGAGGGACCGGGCCAGAACCAGAGTGCCGGCTCTGCTGAAGTGGCAGGGAAGCTGTATGCCACAACCACGAACTCTGGTGGAGTTCAGGGTCTTTATGTCCCGAGACCCAACCTCCGGCACAGCAAATGGAAGGCCGATAAAGTAGGGCTAGGAGACCCGGGAGGGTGCCCAATGAGAGCCCGTGACCGCTGGACCATAGCTAGTGTGCGGAATAGACTGAAGAGGCCCAAAAGGAAAATGAAAGTGGGTGTTGCTAAAACTAGACCAAAGCCGCTATTGCACTGAAATCTGTTGGTTGTAAAATCTGACGAGCAAGAAAATAAACCCGGTAAAGCTCAGAACTTTGTAAAACTCTAATTGTGCGCATGAGAGGTGGAAAGTGATTCTGCGAGCTGGTAGCCGGAGACTGCCTGAAGGTACCGAGACTTTGCATTACACCTACACTTACTATGCGGTAGCCCTGGGGACTAGCCCTACCCGTGGAGGGCACAACATCTCTGCTGCAACCCTCATCATCCCCAGAAGTCCCAACTGCAGCGGTGGCTACATCTGTCCACAAACCACAGGTGGCGTCACGATAATTCCCTACAAAAACTGTATTTCCCCAATTATTGACTCGCCCGGGACCACGGAGCCGGGCCACGACACCGTGACATCCTGCAGCCCTAGACAACGAGAGGGCCCTTTTCCGAGTACCCCAAGGCCCCGGTGGGCGACTCACATCCATTATACAGTACATAGCAGGGACACATTTATAAGATTATCTCAGCACAGGAGATGTGGTATGATTAGACCATTTCCCTTTACGGTTAGACACATCCATTACACAGCACATAGCAGATACACATATATAATATTATCTCAGCATACGAGATGTGGTGATAAGACCATGCCCCTGTATTGTCAGACACATCTATTACACAGTACATAGCAGAGACACATATATAAGATTATCTCAGCATAGGAGATGTGGTGATAAGACCATGCCCTGTATGTCAGACACATCTATTACACAGTACATAGCAGAGACACATATATAGATTATCTCAGCACAGGAACATTTATTAAACATCCAACTGTGGAAATTATTATTATTCCAAGATCTATTGATTAAAATGACCTTTGATCATGGGAAAGCCCAATTAAGATACTTATGGCAGAGAACCCAACGGAATAAAGGCAAGTCATACGCATTACAAACAAGAAATAATATAAGTCTGGTGTTCCAGGAAAAAGTTACAAGTTAATTATGAAACCAAGATAGTTATGATAATCTAGAAAATCACTCCCAGTATTAATAGGATGCAGTAAAAGTAATCAGTAGTTAGAAACACTGCATTGTATGTTTTTGTGATCAAGTCTTGTACTTGGTGCAATTAAAGTAAGGGGTGGAAATGTCAGGTGTTTCCTGGACTTTGCCCAACAAGTAGCTGATGTTGTAATTGTATTTGCACAGCAGAGGCCTCAGCCAATTCCACATCACCTGAGCAGGCACACCCTCGCTTCGTAGATTTTTTTTCTACCTTTCAGGTGACCTAGTATAACCTTATTGGTATTTGCTAAACCCTCGCTGCAGAACAGGATCTAGAAAATGGTCCCAGCATTGAAATACTCACGTGTGCCCAACTATGTAGCACATGAAAGACCAAAACACCTGTTCTTGTACAGATGGGCCACAATATGGACACTTTCATGTTCAGAGGTATTTAGAGTTGTTTCTCGACAAGTAATTTATTTACATGAAAAGCAACGAGCCACAACAGACTGCCAAAAATAAAAAAGATTATAAATAAGTCATACTAATTTGTAGCACTAAACTGGGGCGGAGATATCATTGGTGCAACCAGTGCACTCACACAGGGGCCCGAGATGTTAGGGGGTCCATTTCTATCTCCAAAGCAGATAGAATTGTTCATTTTGATTAGCTCTGGGACTAAAAAGGACCCCATGTACTATT
This sequence comes from Allobates femoralis, assembly GCA_033576535.1. NCBI lineage: Eukaryota > Metazoa > Chordata > Amphibia > Anura > Aromobatidae > Allobates > Allobates femoralis. Next base: position 505,900,596 of record JARQOC010000005.1, read on the forward strand.
GTTGCACAAGGCCCCTAATCTGTCTGTGTCCACCAGTGGCCTTAGATGAATAATAAATATAGGTTTACTAGAGGTGGTAAACGATGGGATGTATTTCAGTTTGGATAGGTTGGTTTTAGCTAATAACACAAGTTTATTTCTTAGGTGGTAAATAAAGAAACTTTTATTTTATAAATAAAAGTCCTATTTTAAAGGCTTTGTCCTGGTTTATTAAATTGATGACCTATCCTCTTCACTTCAATAAAAGCAGAGCTGCCGTTCACATCACTGGTAACATGTCACGGGTGGTATAATGTATAGGGAATCAGGAGGGAGACCAGTTGGTAAGTGGGGCAAGGGCATTCAGGGGAGCTAGTCTGGCCCTGGACTTGGGGTCCCTGACTAGCCCTGTTCCCAAAGGTACCTCTGAAGGTGAGGAGGTGAGGGTTACCACCCTAGCCCTTCGATCCTGATCAGCCCTAGACTAAGGGCCCCTACCTCCACCCACGGACCCAGAAATACAAATGCTTCGATGGAAGTCAATGACAGCAATAACACAGCTCAGCACAGCACGACTTCACACCACAGAGTCAGGGTAGAAAATGAGCTCTAACTGCGACACCTAGTGGAGGGAAGTGAAGCTATGTAAAGGCTGAGGGAGTGGAGATCTGAATAGTGAGACACACCCCTCCACATCCACCCAAATGCTATGACTTACTCCTCCAATTGCAGCTGTAGCACACAACATAGACTAGGGGAAAAAAAAAACAGTTTAAACACAGCAGCAAACCAATGGATTATAAGGCAGTCAACACGTGACACTACACTTCCAGTGGCATAACTTGAAACTTATGGGCACCGATGCAAAGGTTTCAACGAGGCCCCTAATTATTGCAAATCTTTAATAGTATTAGTGAGTCGATCGACAAGGTAAGGGGTACTCGGATACTGGGACAGGTGGTTGCTTCGGTGGGGGGTCGGTTTCCGCTTCTGTGCCCTGGACCCTCAGTGGTGGGGATGGGGGTGATGATGATGGAGTAAATGATAGCGTGACGCCACCTGTGGTTCCTGGTAATAGGGTTATCAGTGCTGCGGCCGGCCGCTGAGGTGATGGGAATGCAGCTTTGGTAGTACAGCTCCCCACAGGTGGAGCTTTATCTGAGGGCAGCGGGGTGGAAGAGGGGCGTAGTAGTCCTCACCTCCGGTGATGATGCTGTAGCCCTCCGGGTGACGATTGAAAGGAGGACAGACACCACTTCAGCTCAAACGGTTCTTTACACGCACCAGATGGAAACAGGTACACGGGACATTCTGGGTTAACAGGTATTGTAACCGCAGATCATGAGGGTTTCTCCAGAGTCTGACAATGATGCCCTCGATATGGCGCACATGGTCTTGTTACTCTCTTGCTCTGTCTCTATTTGCCCCTCTTGAGCCAAGTGTCTAGTCCTCGGGGTCTATTACCTAAAGTCTCTGATTTGTCGGTGAACCCAGCTGCGGGACTGATGTTGGGCTGCTTTAGGGGTGCTTCAGCTCCCTGTGTGTGTCGGGCCCTCAGCTCGCCGGTCTGTAGTTAGTGTTGAACCTTGCGTCTATCTACCTCTTCTCCGGTATGCCAGTGTCGACCTGGGTCCCCAGCTGGCTCCAACTAGTCCTGAGTAAACCCCCTTCCGAGTCTGGGTCGCCCCCCTCCTAAGAGGCGCCCTCCTGTTGCAGCCGCAGGGTCCCCTGCGTCTTCCTTCCTTGCTCTCCTCACACCAACTGTCTGACTGTGCTGTCACTCCCCGACTCCCGCTCTCTAGGCTCCACCCCTGGGACCTACTGAATATCAGTCCTCTGTATTAAAGTGGCCTGTGTATGGGTGTTGGGGTGCAGACTCTGAAGATTTCCCCACGTCGACGGTTACGGAGGCACCACACCTCTAAATGGGGTGCAGTACCTCCCTGTAGTGCCTTGCCATAGGGGCACCCCACATTAGTCTTTTTCTATGGGCCAAAGGGACATTTGAGATCCCCTAGGCTCCAGGGCCCATGTGCGATTACAACCACTGCACCTATTGTAGTTACACCCCTGTATACTATATATATGACCTATTCCAAAATAGCGCATCCACATTCAAAGTTGATGCATCACATGTACAGTGTGTGGGAAAACTTCAGTACACTTTCCCTACAGAGAGTATCAAAATATGTGTTAAAAAAAATTAACATATGTATTATTTGTACAAAAAGCACGTCTCATAATTAAAAACGAAGTATAGCCAAAAGGTGAAGGTGCTACCTATTTCACAGCTTGTGAAAATGTTTCTAATGATGCCTCATTCAATGATTGTATGCACAGACATCTGTCTGGGATGATTTAGTAAATCCTGCATTGAGCAGGGGATTGGACCAGATGAACCAGGAGGTTTCTTCCAACTCTACCGTTCTACGATTCTCACCAGAGAGACCAAGGTGATGCCCGTGACTCACCAACTAGGCTGGATATCCATGCCCAAGTGAAAGGGCTATACAGATTAAAGGGATTGCTCGCTACTTGGACAACCTCTTCTCAAAGTGATGCCGAAGTTAAAATAATAAGACTTAGGGTGCAGTCACATAGCTGTATAACACGGACAGCGATTGCATTGCAATTCATGGCCTGGACTGCGGCTCTCCTAACATCAGCCTTGTTATATGGCTGTTTGACTGTGCCCCTATACTTACCTCCAGTGCCATTCCAGTGGCATCGGCACTCACTCTCCCGGTGCTCACGTGAGATTGTTAAGTCACACAAGCCCTGTACCCGATCAGTGCTGGCTTCCCTCCTCACATCTTTGGATGTATCAAACATCAAGAGAAAGTGAGCAGCACTCGCCGCTCTGGTTGCTTTTTAATATTCAGTTCATCCAAAGGCGAGGAGAGGAAAGTCAGCAATGATCGGGTACAGAACTCACGTGACGTAACAATGTGAGTGCTGACATCACTGGCTCAGCACCAAAGGTAAGAATAAGTGTTTATATTTTAAAGAGGGCAAATGTTCTCATTAAGAAGGGGCTGTCTAAGTAGAGGACAACCCCTTAAAATCACTTCTGTGAATAAATGATGCACCTTACCAACAATTAGGTGATATCTCACTGTTGAAGGAGACCTGTCATTTTTCTAAATGTTATCATATTAGGCTGAGCTCGGAAACAGAAGTCCCAAATGTGCCCAATGCAGATTGAGCTGTGAATCCATAGGGGTTGGCCACCACTGGAAACCTCTTATTAACAATTATTTTGTGGAAAGTAAAATAAAAACACTACATCCTGGACTAGTGCCGTTCCTCTGATCCACGCCCCCATTTTGTGACTGCTGTAGTTAATTAGTTCCTACTGTAACAATTTCCTTCTACTCCGACTGGGTTCATAGGACATAACCAAGTGAAATATATCGTTATAATCACTATGAGATGACCACTATGAATATTTATTTCCTCCAGGGTCAATACTCAGTCCATGGAAATGTCCTCTAATGCAAAAAGATTGAATATTTCATCCAAGTGTAGCATAAAATATATGATCCGAGTAATGGACATTCTTTAAGAGCTAGTGCCAGAACATATAAATAGATATGCTCTGTAGGCATCGCATCTCTGAGATCTTCACTCTAGTCTCCTATTACTCAGTACTGAGACTTATAAATAATGTGGATTATAAAACATCTCGATATCGAGTGGCTAGTGTGGTGGTCAATGCTCATATACATGGCATTTATAATGCATCTTCAGACTGTGTCCGTTTTGTGTAGATGTAAGGTCCACCCAGAGTCCTCCTCCTTCTGTAGTGGACCCAAGTCTGAGGCTGAACTGATCAGATTATGGCAAGGTAGCAAACAGACAATGACAGGTCAGAGGAAAGTAAAGATGAAGGTACAGGTTACACCATACACATGCTGCTCTACTAGATATGGAGGACTACGGTACTTATCCATCCATTACCGGGTGGATGTCTCAAATTGGTTTTATTGTATTTGGCAAAATCACAAGCAAATATTGCTCATAGCCTGAAAATTTCCCTTAAGTGGAATTATTTCATAAAGGCATCAGTGCAGCCCAAACAAAGCTGGGAAGGGAATTTGGCTACCTGGAACAGGACCCAGGATGATTACCGTATATACTCGTGTATAAGCCGAGTTTTTCAGCCCAAAAATTGGGCTGAAAAGTCCCCCCCTCGGCTTATACACGGGTCAATACGGTATGCTGTGGGGGGGGAGCTGTGACCGGGGGCTGGAGGAGGCAGGAGGGGGCCGCGGTGACCGCAGGCGGTCACGTGGGGCCGCCTCATTAGTGCAATGAATATGCACGGCATCCCCCCGTCCATCAGCGGCGGGGGGATGCCGTGCAATATTGCACTACACAGCCCCCTCTCCTTAATATGCGTCCCGCAGTAGTAATAAACAGCCCCCCCCTCCTTATCATGTCCCCCCGGCTGCGGCAGCTGTGAAAATAACAAACAGTTTATACATCACCTTCCGACGCAGCTCTCCGCTCCTCCGGTCCTCAGCATCTCCGCTCGCCGGCTTCTTCTTCCTTGTTGTGCCGGTGTCATGTGACCGGGCGCAGGAGATGACGTAATTTCCTGCGCGCGGTCACAAGCCGGCACATCAAGGAAGAAGAAGCCGGCGAGCGGAGATGCTGAGGACCGGAGGAGCGGAGAGCTGCGTCGGAAGGTGATGTATAAACTGTTTGTTATTTTCACAGCTGCCGCAGCCGGGGGGGACATGATAAGGAGGGGGGGGCTGTTTATTACTACTGGGGGACGCATATTAAGGAGAGGGGGCTGTGTACTACCACTGGGGCTGCTGGATACTACACTGGGGCTGTATATACCTCTGGGGCTGCTGTATACTACCACTGGGGCTGTATATACCTGTGGGGCTGCTGTATACTACACTGGGGCTGTATATACCTCTGGGGCTGCTGTATACTACCACTGGGGCTGTATATATATCTGGGGCTGCTGTATACTACACTGGGGCTGTATATACCTCTGGGGCTGCTGTATACTACCACTGGGGCTGTATATACCTCTGGGGCTGCTGTATACTACCTACTGGGACTGTATATACCTGTGGGGCTGCTGTATACTACCACTGGGGCTGTATATACCTCTGGGGCTGCTGTATACTACCACTGGGGCTGTATATACCTCTGGGGCTGCTGTATACTACCACTGGGGCTGTATATACCTGTGGGGCTTTATATACCTGTGGGGCTGCTGTATACTACCACTGGGGCTGTATATACCTCTGGGGCTGCTGTATACTACCACTGGGGCTGTATACTACCTCTGGGGCTGCTGTATACTACCACTGGGGCTGCTGTATATACCTTTGGGGCTGCTGTATACTACCTCTGGGGCTGCTGTATACTACCTCTGGGGCTGCTGTATACTACCTCTGGGGATGCTGTATACTACCACTGGGGCTATATACTACCTCTGGGGATGCTGTATACTACCACTGGGGCTGTATATACCTCTGGGGCTGTATATACCTCTGGGGCTGCTGTATACTACCACTGGGGCTGTATATACCTCTGGGGCTGCTGTATACTACCACTGGGGCTGTATATACCTGTGGGGCTGCTATATACTACCACTGGGGCTGTATATACCTGTGGGGCTGCTGTATACTACCACTGGGGCTGTATATACCTCTGGGGCTGCTGTATACTACCACTGGGGCTGTATACTACCTCAGGGGCTGCTGTATACTACCACTGGGGCTGCTGTATACTACCTCTGGGGCTGCTGTATACTACCTCTGGGGCTGCTGTATACTACCTCTGGGGATGCTGTATACTACCACTGGGGCTATATACTACCTCTGGGGATGCTGTATACTACCACTGGGGCTGTATATACCTCTGGGGCTGCTGTATACTAACTACTGGAGCTGCTGCTGTATATACCACTGGGGCTGCTGCTGTATACTACCACTGGGAGGCTGCTGTATACTACCATTGGGGGGCCTGTATACCACACTGCTGGGGGCTGTATACCTGTGCTGGAGTCCACCCTCGCTTTATACACGAGTCAATAGGTTTTCCCAGGTTTTGGGGGCAAAAGTAGGGGGGTCGGCTTATACACGGGTCGGCGTATACACGAGTATATGCGGTAGTTAAGTTATGGCTAGGGTCACACTTGAGCCATTGAAGCGCTAAAAACTACCGTCTATCACAATTCCAAATGATCAAAATGCAACACTTTTGACGCTATGCGTTTTTGCTAAAGCACCCAAAAACATGGTGAACAATGTTTTTGGGTTTGTTTGCAAAAATGCATGCATTTTTTAACACGGGAGAATATGGGAAACGCATATGTTAACGCATGGTACATATATGTACCATGCGTTAACACATGCGTTAATGCTAGCGTTAAAATGGCATAAAAATGGCAACAGAAAAAAAACATTAACGCTGGTGTAAAAAAAAGTGTGACCCTAGCCTTATAGAGTTCTGCTTTAAATGGACACCCAATCCAAAAACCTTATTTTATTTCCCATTTTCTGCAAAATTAGTTAGAATTTTGAAACTCTAGGTATTCCTCAAATATGTTGTTGTTAGTAATATCCAATTATTCATAGAATTCAATGTGATAGGCATTTTGGGATAACAATGCTTTGAGGCACCTCATATACATCAGGCATTTTAGGGTTTAACCCTTAAATAGGGGGTTACTGTGTGGGTTATTAGCATTCTGAACCTGCCTGTTGCCGCCACAGATAGCTCCTCTGCCGGGAGAAAATGAACTTTACTCCTCCTGGCAGAATTCGACTTTCAGTCACAGGGGTGGCACTGATGCGGTTTCAGTTACTGCTCACTGTATAGTGAACAGTAGCCGTACTAGTTCCTCGGCTCTGACAGCTGGATCTAATGCAGAGTGAGCTGTCTGTCAGTGCGGGAGGTGCGATTACAGCCAAGGCTCACTATACACTGAGTGGTGACTGAACCCATATTAAATAAAGCTTCTATCCTCATGGCAGCGGGACTCTATGCGCAGGCGCCAACCCTGTTGGGTTTATTGTAGTAGGCTGCACACAATTTGTAGCCTTTATCACCCTTTGTGTCTGAGATTTGGATTTTTTTTTGCAGCCAATTCACAGATCTATAAAGTTGTAGAAATGTTTTTAGATGTGAGAATTGCTGTCATGTAGCCAGCGCCATCATTTAACCCTAGGAGCTACATGGAAAATTTCTCTCTCTCTAAAGTTTGTGACTTCTCCAAACCCCTATAAGAATTGTAAGTTACACGGCTACTTGTGACTCTACACTTATGTCCCCTTATAATGGAAAATGCATATAATACTGACAAGTCTTTACCATTGGTTTCCGTAGGGTGAAAGCATTAGAATACAAATATATGGTGCTTCGAAAATGAGTTGCGCCGGTTGCATAATGTAGGTGCTTATATGGACGGCACCAGTCATCGGTGATCATCTGCAGCAGTGAAGTGTACTGTACATGTAACATCACCTGCAGTCAATACTCACAGCCAGTAGCGGGGGCAGGGAGTCAGCGCTGGACCTGGGGAGGGGGAGTACTACCTGTGTTTATCGCTTTACAACTATGCAGTTGTGTGGGCTTTATTTTAATGAAAGTAGATATCAGTTTGCTATCGGCCATCATTGATTGGTTAGTCCCAATCATTGGAGGAAATTTTACACTCCTCCAGATGTGCGACATTCATGTACGTTATTATTATTATAACGCCATGTATTCCATGGTGCTTTACATGTGAAAAGTGGCATACATAGACAAGTACAATAATTATGAGCATAACAAGGCACACACTGGTACAGGGAGAGAGGACCCTGCTCACGAGGGTTCACAGTCTACAAGGGATGGGTGAGGATACAGTAAGTGAGGAGGGAGGATCCTGACCCTGAGGGCTAACAGTCTACAATTGATGGGTGTGGATACAGTAGGTGAGGAGGGAGGACCCTGCCCACAAGGGCTCACAGTCTACAAGGGATGGGTTAGTATACAGTAGGTGAGGGGAGAGGACCCTGCCCCCGAGGGCTCACAGTCTACAAGGGATGGGTGAGGATACAGTAGGTGAGAATACCCTGCCTCCTAGGGCTTACAGTCTACAAGAGATGGGTGAGGATACAGTAGATGAGGAGAGAGGACCCTGCCTGTGATGGTTCACAGTCTACAAGGGATGGGTGAGGATACAGTAGATGGGAGAGGACTCTGTCCGTGAGGGCTCACAGTCTACAAGTGATTGGTGAGGATACAGTAGGTGAGGAGGAATGACTCTGGCCATGAGGGCTAACAGTCTACAAGGGATGGGTGAGGATACAGTAGGTGAGGAGGGAGGACCCTTCCCGTAAGGTCTCACAGTCTACAAGGGATGGGTGAGGATACAGTAGGTGAGGAGAGAGGAACCTGCCCACAAGGGCTCACAGTCTAGAAGGGAAGGGCGAGAATATGTGGCACCCCTGAGGGTCCAGTCGCCACAGAGGTACTGCACCTCAGCCAGAGGTTTGGTACCCCACTTTCGGGTAAGGACTGGGCACTACCCGGTACCCACACACCCGCACCCAACACCACACCACTCCAGGCCAGGGGATCTTGGCAGACCTTATTGAGGGAGGGCCCCATCTGTGTTTGGAGGGGGAACTAGGTAGAGGGGTTGGGTGGAGGAAGTAGAGTAGGGTAGGACACCCGGAAGTAGAGAGAACATGAGGAAAATAAAAGTTAGTCAGTCAGTTGGTGAGAGAGACGTCCTGGGGACTGGAGCCCTGAGGAGCTCGTCCCAGGAAAGGGACGCGAGAGGAGAGATGCAGGAGTCGGTGTGGGGCTCCAGAGACAGAGAAGGAGTTCTAGGGGTACAAGAAGTGAGGAATCCACCAGTGGCACCTGAATCCACACTGACCGTAGTCAGGTGCAGGGACCAGGTTGCAGAGGGGACTGGCACCAGACTAGCGGAGAGACTGTAAGACTCAACTAGCAAACCGGAGGCTGCAGTATCTTCATGTGCAGCAGCCACATACACACACATTTGCTAAAAAGGCAGCCGCATAGAGTCAGGGAACAGAAAGGATGTCGCCCTACAGAGCCCGAGGCTGCTGGCTTGGGAGACTGTGTGTGAATGGCAAGAGGGCGAGAGCCAGCAAAGTGAGACAACCCATGAGGGTATACCAGAAGGCGGTCCCGGTAAAGTGCACCCAAGTTACCTTAGAGTTGGCTGGATCTCCAACCCGGAGGACATAGCACCCGGCTGGTTGTTGTAACCTGGAGAACTGTGAGTAAAGTGAGAAGACTGCACTCTGCTGTGTGCTCAGATTATTTCCTGCGTCTCCTGCCTTGTGCTACAACTGATACCATCATCTGATATACTTTATAAATTAAATGCCCTGGGGCTCTGCTTTATTTGTGGGGATCTGTTTCATCTTTGCCACATCACAAACCACCCCAGTGGATCTGAACTGCAGTGTCGGCCATTAATTGCCGAATACCATGTGGTGACAATGGTGTCACAAAATAATTGTGATGAGCCCAGGGCTAGGGGTCCTCGGACACCGGGACTGATGGCAGTTTGGATGGGGAGATCACGGGTGGTCTGGATCCCGGTTCTGTGCCCTGGTTATCATTTGAGTAGATGATGGTGGGGGAGAAGGGAGTATTTACAGGGGATCGTGACGCCACCTGTAGTTCTTGGTAATGTGGTACCGGCGCTGCAAGTCGGCCACTGAGGTGATGGTGGGTGCAGCACAGAGTGGTCCAGCTCCCTACAGGTGGAGCTATTACCTCAGTGCAGTGGTGAGTGATGAGGATGAGGGGAGATGTAGGTGTTGCAGTTCTTACCCCTCTGCTGAGCTGCTGGTGGTGAGTAGTGTAAGTGTGTATGTGTTTCTGTCTGTCTATGTGTATGTGTGTGGCTGGGGCTGCATGGCTGTGGCTGACTGTGTGGATTACTGTATTTGTGTGTGGCTATGTGTCTGTGTGTGGCTGCTTGTGTGCGTGGCTGACTATGTGTCTGTATGTGGCTGGGACTGACTGTGTGTGGCTGTGGCTGGCTGTGTGGCTGACTTTGTGTCTGTGTGTGGCTGGGGCTGCATGGCTGTGACTGGCTGTGTGGCTGACTGTGACTGTGTGGCTGACTATGTGTCTGTACGTGGCTGGGGCTGCATGGCTGGGGCTGATTGTGTGTGTGACTGACCATATGTCTGTATGTGGCTGGGGCTGCATGGCTGGGGCTGTGTGGCTGTGGCTGGCTATGTGTGGCTGACTATGTGTCTGTGTGTGGCTGGGGCTGCATGGCTGTGGCTTGACTGTGTGTGGCTGGGGCTGTGTGGCTGTCTGTGTGGCTGATTATGTGGCTTTGGCTGACTGTGTGTGGCTGGGGCTGCGTGGCTGTCTGAGTGGCTGACTATGTGCCTGTGTGTGGCTAGGGCTGTGTGTGGCTGACTGTGTTTGTGTGGCTGGGGCTGCATGGTTGTGGCTGACTGTGTGTGGCTGGTGCTGGCTGTGTCTGTGTGGCTATGTCTGTGTGTGGCTGGCTGAATGTGGCTGGGGCTGTTTAGCTGGCTATGTGTGTGGCTGGGGCTGTGTGGCTGTGGCTAGCAGTGTGTGTGTCTGTGTGTGGCTGGGGCTGCTTGGCTGTGTGTGGTTGACTGTGTGGCTGTGTGTGTGTGGCTGTATGTGTGTGTGGCTGTGTGTGGTTGGCTGTGTGTGTGTGGTTGGCTGTGTCTGTGTGTGGTTGGGGCTACGTGGCTGTGGCTGGCTATGTGTGGCTGACTATGTGTCTGTGTGTGGCTGGGGCTGCATGGCTGTGGCTTGACTGTGTGTGGCTGGGGCTACGAGGCTGTCTGTGTGGCTGACTATGTGGCTTTGGCTGACTGTGTGTGGCTGGGGCTGCGTGGCTGTCTGTGTGGCTGACTATGTGCCTGTGTGTGGCTCGGGCTGTGTGTGGCTGACTATGTTTGTGTGGCTGGGGCTGCATGGTTGTGGCTGGCTGTGTGTGGCTGGTGCTGGCTGTGTCTGTGTGGCTGACTATGTCTGTGTGTGGCTGGCTGTATGTGGCTGGGGCTGTGTAGCTGGCTATGTGTGTGGCTGGGACTGTGTGGCTGTGGCTGGCAGTGTGTGTGTCTGTGTGTGGCTGGGGCTGCTTGGCTGTGTGTGGTTGACTGTGTGACTGTGTGTGGGTGGCTGTATGTGTGTGTGGCTGTGTGTGGTTGGCTGTGTGTGTGTGTTGGTTGGCTGTGTCTGTGTGTGGTTGGGGCTACGTGGCTGTGGCTGGCTATGTGTGGCTGACTATGTGTCTGTGTGGCTGGGGCTGCATGGCTGTGGCTTGACTGTGTGTGGCTGGGGCTGCGAGGCTTGTGTGGCTGACTATGTGGCTTTGGCTGACTGTGTGTGGCTGGGGCTGCGTGGCTGTCTGTGTGGCTAACTATGTGCCTGTGTGTGGCTTGGGCTGTGTGTGGCTGACTGTGTTTGTGTGGCTGGGGCTGCATGGTTGTGGCTGACTGTGTGTGGCTGGTGCTGGCTGTGTCTGTGTGGCTGACTATGTCTGTGTGTGGCTGGCTGTATGTGGCTGGGGCTGTGTAGCTGGCTATGTGTGTGGCTGGGGCTGTGTGGCTGTGGCTGGCAGTGTGTGTGTCTGTGTGTGGCTGGGGCTGCTTGGCTGTGTGTGGTTGACTGTGTGGCTGTGTGTGTGTGGCTGTATGTGTGTGTGGCTGTGTGTGGTGGTTGGCTGTGTGTGGTTGGCTGTGTCTGTGTGTGGTTGGGGCTACGTGGCTGTGCCTGGCTATGTGTGGCTGACTATGTGTCTGTGCGTCTGGGGCTGCATGGCTGTGGCTTGACTGTGTGTGGCTGGGGCTGCGAGGCTGTCTGTGTGGCTGACTATGTGGCTTTGGCTGTGTGTGGCTGGGGCTGCGTGGCTGTCTGTGTGGCTGACTATGTGCCTGTGTGTGGCTTGGGCTGTGTGTGGCTGACTGTGTTTGTGTGGCTGGGGCTGCATGGTTGTGGCTGACTGTGTGTGGCTGGTGCTGGCTGTGTCTGTGTGGCTGACTCTGTCTGTGTGTGGCTGGCTGTATGTGGCTGGGGCTGTGTAGCTGGCTATGTGTGTGGCTGGGGCTGTGTGGCTGTGGCTGGCAGTGTGTGTGTCTGTGTGTGGCTGGGGCTGATTGGCTGTGTGTGGTTGACTGTGTGGCTGTGTGTGGCTGTATGTGTGTGTGGCTGTGTGGTTGGCTGTGTGTTTGTGTGGTTGGCTTTGTCTGTGTGTGGTTGGGGCTACGTGGCTGTGGCTGGCTATGTGTGGCTGACTATGTGTCTATGTGGCTGGGGCTGCATGGCTGTGGCTTGACTGTGTGTGGCTGGGGCTACGAGGCTGTCTGTGTGGCTGACTATGTGGCTTTGGCTGACTGTGTGTGGCTGGGGCTGCGTGGCTGTGTGGCTGACTCTGTGCCTGTGTGTGGCTTGGGCTGTGTGTAGCTGACTGTGTTTGTGTGGCTGGGGCTGCATGGTTGTGGCTGACTGTGTGTGGCTGGTTCTGGCTGTGTCTGTGTGGCTGACTATGTCTGTGTGTGGCTGGCTGTATGTGGCTGGGGCTGTGTAGCTGGCTATGTGTGTGGCTGGGGCTGTGTGGCTGTGGCTGGCAGTGTGTGTGTCTGTGTGTGGCTGGGGCTGCTTGGCTGTGTGTGGTTGACTGTGTGGCTGTGTGTGTGTGGCTGTATGTGTGTGTGGCTGTGTGGTTGGCTGTGTGTGTGTGTGTGGTTGGCTGTGTCTGTGTGTGGTTGGCTGTGTGTCTGTGTGTGGCTGGCTATGGCTGTGTGTGTGGCTGGCTGTGTACGGCTGGCTGTGGCTGTGTGTGTGGCTGGCTTTGGCTGTGTTTGTGGCTGTCTATGTGGCTGGATGGCTGTGTGTGTGGCTGTCTATGTGGCTGGCAGTTTGTGTGTGGCTGGTTGTGGCTGTGGCTGGCTGTGTGTGGCTGGCTGTGTGGCTGTATGTGTGTGGCTGTCTGTCTATGTGTCTGGCTGTCTGTGTCTGGCTGTGTGTGTCTGGCTGTGTGTGTCTGCTGTGTGTGTCTGGCTGTCTATGTGGCTGGCTGTGGCTGTAGCTGTGTTTGTGTGGCTGTGTGTGTGGCTATGTGGCTGGCTCTGGCTGTTTGTGTGGCTGGCTTTGGCTGTGTGTGTGTGACTGTGTGTGTCACTGGCTGTAGCTGTGTGTATGGCTGTGTTTGTGTGTGTCTGTGGCTGTTTTGTGGCTGGTTGTGTCTGTTTGTGTGGCTGGCCTTTGGTGTGTGTGTGTGGCTGGCTGTGTGTCTGTGTGTAGCTGGCTGTTTGTGTGGCTGGCTGTGTGTGGCTGGCTGTGGCGCTGTGTGGCTGGCTGTGGCTGGTTGTGTGGCTGTCTATGTGGCTGGCTGCATCTGTGCGGCTGGCTGTGGCTGATGGCTGTCTGTGGCTGGCTGTTTGTCTGTGGCTGTGGCTCTATGTGTGGCTGGCTGTGGCTGTGTGTCGCGGTGTGTGTGGCTGTCTGAGGCTGTATGTGTGGCTGACCACTGGGACCCCATAATCCTGAGAAACGTGGCTTTGAAGAGCACCATGTAAATGGAGCTGTGGTTGATTATTCCCTCTGACGCACCATTCACATATGGCTCTTCAGATAACTCCTTTAAGAAAGTGGGGGCCACGACAACGTAAAAGCAAATTTCACGGATCGGGGCTGATGGGTGATATAGTATGTGGGCTGGTGGGGTTTGTTTTCCAGAGCTGCTTTTTGGTTCTAGTCCGGCCCTGGGCAATAGTTAGAAACAAATGCTGGGTCGAGGGTTTTAGGAGGATGGGTGGGATCAGGGCGTGTTTGAAGGCTGAGGGGAAGACACCAGTAGTGATAAGTTGAAGAGATGGGTTAGGGTTGGGATGAATACTAAGGTGAGGCTGGGAATGTGGTGGGATGGGAACGGGTCGTGGGCGCTGGTGGTAAAGTGTGACTTTGACGGAAGGGAGGAGAGCTGATCTTCAGTAATAATAATAATAATAATAATAATAATAATAAAAATAATAAAGATATGGGGGAGAAGCAGCTGATGGAAGTAGAGGGCAGTGTAGGTGAGAGGGGAAACTGTAGGGACAGTGGGTCAAAGCTGGATCTGATTTTTTTTTTTGAACCATCTTTTTATTAGATTTTCTATATACAAACACAGTTTCAAAAATTTGGAAAGTCTCAATACATAGGTCCAACAAAAATGAACAGAAACTGAACATAGCTTTTAAATACAGAGATATACCGTACATCCAATTACTAGTATGAACAGTGGTTTCTATTAACCCTCCCTCCCCCCTCCCCTGGATGTCTCCCTTGAGTTATGACATTTTTATTTAACAGAAATAAAAAAAAATATTATACAGTTATTAAACCTTTGATATAAGACATCTATTCCCATTGGATTCACCTAAACACCACATCTCAATCTGCCCAATGTTCCACCCAAGTCCTCCATTGCGTACCACTCTGAGGAACGGAAAGGTCTCATAAAATTGTCTATTTCACCGTCCGTGAACTCTTTCACGATGAATGTTTTCCACTTGAAGAAAAATTTTTTTGTTAATTTACTTGGGTTACGTAGTGTGTCTAGAGACTCAAGTGTCAATGTGCGTCGCATCAAGTTTTTGACCTGATACAAGTCTGGGGGTCTATCATTGAGCCAATGTTGGAGGAGAAGCCTTTTGGCTATCAATGCAATATAGTGCCACAAGATATGTGGGTGTCTGCTAGTGTCAGAGTTTGCCTGATAATGGAAAATCCATCGCATTGGGTCTAAATTCTCCATGTCTCCGCATATTTCTTTGGCCCACAGTTCTACCCCTTTCCAATACTTTTGTGAGTCAGGGCAGGACCACAGGCCATGTTCCAGGTCCGTCATGGATGCCTTGCATTTTGGGCAATGAACCCATCTTCCCTGGTTGGCCTGAGAAGGAGGTATATTAAAACCCTGAATAGTACCATGCATGATCATGAATTGAGAATCTCTCCACTTCTCATTGGTTATGTAGCGTCTTACAAGTCCCCACCCTTCCAGAATCTTCTGAGTGAGTTCTGGGTCATTTATATGTTTACGCCATTTGTTGAAGAACCCCCCTCTCCTTTGTGGTCTTAGAACCTGCTGTAGTTTAGCATATAATGAAGTAATCGACACATCACATTCAGTTATGTTTAGCAGTTCAGACCATAAATTATAGTCGATTTCTCCAGAGAGGTCCCGCAATTGGGAAAGGAGATGGTGATCCAACTGGCGAAACTGGATGGCATGGAACTGAGGTAGATTATAGACAGACAACACATCCTTCTCAGTTAACCATCTTTTTTTCCTCAAAATTCATGAGGTCTTCCAATGTGTGGACACCCCTATCTCTCCAAATCTTAAATAGGGAGTTTTCCCGTCCCAGCGGGAAAGCCGGACATCTCCATGGATTAAGTCGCCTAGAGATCCTCCATGCTAGTTTAAGCTTCTTCCTAACCTCTTTCCAGCTGGATCTGATTTTATTGATCGCCTGCTTGAAGGAGGCTAATAGTGGGGTTACACGTCCCGATATCGCGGCGATATCGGAGGCAACGGCGCGGGAGCGCGCATTTTTTCAGCCCTTTTCCCGACATCGCATCGGCGGTTTACACGCTGCGATATCAGGAAACAACGTCCCTCCGATGTGTACGCCCACCAACCCAGTAACGACCATTTAACATGGGAGTTAATGGGTGAGGTGCGAGTACGCATCGGAGTTGGGCTGTCACACGCTGCGAAGCTGCTACAACGGCCATGCGATATCGGGGAGTTGAATAGCTCTGCTATTCAACTCCGATATCGTTTTGGCATCGTTCCAGCATCGCGTTGTACACTGAAACCGTACAACGCGCACACGATATCGGGTCCAACTCACGACCCACGTGACTTTTTGTCGGAGTTGGGTCGGAGTTGGACGCCGATATCGCGGCGTGTAAACCCACCATAAGTCTTCAGCAGAGATAAGGGGAGAGGGAGGAGGAACGGGCGGACGGAGTAAAGAATTTAAAGCTTTAAATAGCTGTTTGGGATTGTGGGACAGGGAGGTCATTAGGGATGAGAAGGCTTGTTTTGCGGCAGTGAGAGTGGACTTGAAGTTGGTGAGGGACTGCTTGAACAATGCGAAGTGCTCGGTGGAATGAGATTTCTTCCATATCCTCTCGACAACCCTGGAAGCCTGTCTCAGGTCAAGAGTGAGGGTGGTGTGAGAGGTTTGCCTGTTTGTATGAAGAGTGTTATATGTGAGACTGGCGGATAAGTCAAGGGCTGTAGTTATTGTAGTGTTATATAGGGTGGTGGCAGCGTCTGTGTCGCATATGGAAGCTATGTCGGCGAGAGGGTGAAGGGATTCTGAGAATGAGTGTAAAAATATCAACTAAATAGGTATCAGAGGCTTCACCTTGTGTGGTTGTGAGAGTCACAACCACCATATAAGCATATCATGACGGCTGCAGTCTCCCGTGTGGTGCATATAGAGTGGGGAGGAAGAAGGGTTAAAAACCACACTGTCATATTCCACAAGACATCATAGGGTGAATATAATATTGATTTGTTAGTCAAGGTGTTTCAGGGCTCCCTGGCTCCTTCCTCAGGACCAATTAATATCATATTGCCACGTTTCAGGGCGTTTCAGGGCGTTTCAGGGAGCCCTAAAACACGACTAATAAATCTATATTATATTTACCCTTTGATGTCTCGTGGAATACGGGAGCACAGTTTTTAACCCTTCACCCTCCCTACTGTATATGCACCACGCTGGGGACTGCAGCAGCTATGATCTGCTTTTATAGTGGTTGTGACTCTCACAACCACACAAGGTGAAGCGTCAGATACCTATATAGGTAATATTTTATTTCTCAGACCCTTCATCCTCCCTACTTTAATTTTGTGAGATAATGACCTTTGGGTTTTCATTGGCTGTAAGCCATAATCATCAACTTTTACAGAATTAAACACTTGAAAGAGATCACTGTTTGTAATGACTTTATATAATATATGCGTTTCACTTCATGTATTGAATTACTGAAAAAAGTAAGTTTGTAATGACATTCTAATTCACTGAGTTGCACCTGTATATGGAGGGAACAGGTTGATGGTGGCTTTGTATGTCATGGTTAGGGTTTTGAGCTGGAGTTTCTAGGTAATGGGAAGCCAGTGAAGGGCTTGGCAGAGAGGAGTGACCGGGGAGTAGTGGGAACTCGTGTATTAGCAGAGTTTAGGGTAGATTGGAGAGGTGTGTTAGTAGGTAGGGCAGACAACAGGAGGTTGCAGTAGTTCAGGCGGGAGATGATGAGGGCATGCACGAGTGTACATGTAGGTGTATGGAGATGAGCCCACTGCCAGCTGTGCTATACTGCCAGTACCTGCCCTTAATGTATAATAGGATGTCAATGGGCTGCCATGGCTTCCGCCACCATCTTGGTACTCCTGTGAGGCCACAGACCGGGCTTCAAGGGAGACAATCACTTTCTACAATACCATATGGATCAAATGACAAGAAAATATGCAAAAAATATAATATCTCAATCTTCCCTTTTTCTCGGATCAAAAAAATAAAATAAATCTATTTAGGATCTCTGCAGCCACAAAGTCTGATCTATCCACATAGAAAATGATCCAATACAGGCCCAAGCCCAGAGAGAAAGAAACAGGAGCCAGACACATCCCCCCCTGCAGCCAGATATATGTGCTCAGTAAGGTGACAGCTCTGCCATAGGGTGACGAGGGGGAGAGCTGAGGCTATTTGTGGAAACTGCCGGTCACTGGGCCCGGGGTCAGTGCCCTGGAGGGACATGGCGGGATGGTCACGTCCCCTCTGCGCGCTCCCGCCTCCTGCACTGCGCGCTCCCCCTCTCCTGCACTGCGCGCTCCCGCCTCCCATGCGCGCCCGGCTCCTCTTGTTTTGGTTTCTCCGCGCCGGGAAGGTGTGTGTGGTGTGTCCGTGACGTCATATGGGCTGCCCGCCGCTGATTGGCTGCCGGCGTCTCACCAGACACGCATGTTGTTTTCGGTGAGGACAGCGGCGGCGCCGCCTCCTCCGCTCGTCAGTGTGGGCGGGGCCAGGAGGACGGAGGACGGCGGGGGAGCACAGGACACCGGACCACGTATTTATAGCGGAGAAGGAGACACACGGAGCAGGAAACGGCGGCGACAAAAGGGACAAAGGGAGCAGAGAGGAGCCGGCCTGATAGTACTGTACTCTGCTGATAGGTGAGACTGGGGACCAGCATGGCGGGCATGAGAGAGAACGCTGATCCTATGCTGGTGGGCACAGGATGGAGTGGGCACTGGCCCTATACTGATGGGCGCTGACCCTATACTGGTGGGCACTGGTCCTATACTGGTGGGCATTGATCCTATACTGGTGGGCATTGATCCTATACTGGTGGGCACAGGATGTAGTGGGCACTGGTCCTATACTGGTGTGGCACTGGTCCTATACTGTGTGGGCACTGGTCCTATACTGGTGGGCACTGGTCCTATACTGGTGGGCACAGGATGTAGTGGGCACTGAGCCTATACTGGTGGGCACAGGATGTAGTGGGCACTGGTCCTATACTGGTGGGCACTGACCCTATACTGGTGGGCACAGGATGTAGTGGGCACTGACCCTATACTGGTGGGCACAGGATGTAGTGGGCACTGAGCCTATACTGGTGGGCACAGGATGTAGTGGGCACTGGTCCTATACTGGTGGGCACTGACCCTGTACTGGTGGGCACAGGATGTATGTGGGCACTGACCCTATACTGGTGGGCACAGGATGTAGTGGGCACTGACCCTATACTGGTGGGCACTGACCCTATACTGGAGGCCATGGGATGTAGTGGGCACAAGATGTAGTATGCACTGACCCTATAGACCTTATACTGGTGGGCACAGGATGTAGTGGGCACTGGCCCTATACTGGTGGGCACAGGATGTAGTGGGCACTGGCCCTATACTGGTGGGCACAGGATGTAGTGGGCACTGGCCCTTTACTGGTGGGCACAGGATGTAGTGGGCACTGGCCCTATACTGGTGGGCACAGGATGTAGTGGGCACTGGCCCTTTACTGGTGGGCACAGGATGTAGTGGGCACTGGCCCTATACTGGTGGGCACAGGATGTAGTGGGCACTGGCCCTATACTGGTGGGCACAGGATGTAGTGGGCACTGGCCCTATACTGGTGGGCACAGGATGTTGTGGGGATATAATTAGTTGCAATAATGGTGGGCACTCACCTTATATAGGTGGCACAGGATGTTATGTGAATTTAATGTTGGGCACTTATCCCTATAGAGGTGGGCATTTGAAGTCATTAATGGTGGGCAGAAATGTTACCCTGAACAGAAGTGACCGCTAGCCATGATGCCAGCAGTAGTGGGCACAGGATGTGTTGTGCATGTAAATAATGGTTGGCACCAGTGCTGTCCCTTAGAACTTGGCTAGTGTAATGCTGCTGAAAAATAATAATGCCAATTGTGGTGGGCATGGGCACTGATCCCTATTCTGCTGATAAGACATGAAGCCAATAGAGATGGGCTCAACAGCTGCCATGAACACAGGGGACTGCTAGTCATGATACCTGTGTTATTGGGCTCCAAAACCTCAGTAATGGTGGGCACAAATACTGCCCCTTCAGTTGATTGCTAGTAATGCCAGCAGAGGTTGACACTCTGAACTCGGTGGTAACAGCGAGTCTTGGGCACAGGTCTCCTCCGCAGTCAGTGGGTGGAAGGTTTTTCTCCATCATCTTCATAAGAATTGTATTTGCAGCAGGAAAGCTGTGAAATACAAGCAGTGCTGGGCACCATATGGTAGTGACTTATGGTGGCTCTGCACTGAATGACCTAAAACCTGGCAATAGCAGGGTTTCACCTCTGCCACATGAAGCCTTTCCTGGTGATGGGCGTAGACTTTTTCTTAGATTGGCACAATGTTGATTCTGTCAGATGTTTGGACATGTCCTGTAATGTTCACTGGTTCAGGTTGTGGATTTAGTCTTCTTGTTTTCTTGCCATCTTGGGCCAGTAATAGAGATCCCTGTGTAGTCCCTTATACCCTGGCACTTCCTGCTCCGCCACGTCATGCCCATGGTGTCCGGTCATTGGCTGGTGTGCTGAGAGTGCTGCATAGTTCATGGCCGGGGTCACATATTCTCATTTACTAATCTGGGATTACAATTCTTTCTCAATCTTCTTTGCAGATAAATCTTAGTAAACAAATGCCCAGACTCGAGGAGCACTGCTGGAGTTGCTCTTGCGCCAGAAGTATAGACAAGGAAAGCAAGAAGTTGAGCGCTTGTCTAACGCGGAGAGCCAGAGAAGCCATGTCTTCGCTCAACTCCCTGATCAGCCTGGCCTACAGCACCTTAGCAAGCACCCAGGGCCGCAGCCTGATCCGGAGGAGCCTGGTCCTCTTCACGGTCGGGGCCTTTCTCGCCCTGGTGCTTAATCTTCTCCAGATCCAGAGGAATGTGACATTATTTCCTGAAGAAGTCATCGCTACCATCTTCTCTTCTGCCTGGTGGGTCCCACCATGTTGTGGCACAGCAGCTGGTAAGTTAGCGAAATAGTTGGATGGCCATATCTGCTGGATGCTGTGATTACCTGTATCTTTGTAGTGGTTGTGGGCATACGAGCCTCATCATTCATTTCTTTATGATTGAGCATATTAATCACTTTCCAGATCATCGTCGCATGCGCAGGTTCCTTAAATCTGGAGTCCTTCATTTTTAGAGCTGATCTGGGGCAGATTATTTAGACAGATGCTATTTTATACACCATATGGAGTCCCCCAAACACTGGGTTTTATAATATTAAATATCCCTCTGTGTATAGATGAGAAATTTAGTAATTTGGGGCCTACAAATCTGATAATCTCCCTTCAGCATATGTTGGCGGGGTTATAACTATCATGGCCCAATCTTTTGTCCTTGCAGGCAGAAGTTGCTACTGGAGGGTAAGCTTGTTTTTAAAAAAAAAAAAAAAAATTAAATATACTTTTTTCCCCATCTGAAATAAATACAATCACTTAAACCCAGCCAGTTATTTCATGCATTGGGTTTGCCTTAAAGGGAATCTGTAAATACAATTAACCCATATGTCATTTATATGGACATGCAAGTCTTAGGGCCACGTCACACACACAGATATCTGTGCAGATATTGTTCGCACATCTCTGGTTGCAGTGAAATCATGGACACATTGATCCATTTGTATACGGCCACAAAATGGAACAATCTGTCCATGATTTCACTGCAACCAGAGATCTGCAAACAATATCTGCACAGATATCTGTGTGTGTGACGCGGCCCTTAGGCGGCCGTCACACGGTGCAATATCTTGAACGATATTGTAAGCGATCACGTGCACGCGCGATCGCTAACAATATCGCTCACATCGTTGGTGAGCTGTCACACAGACAGACTCACCAGCGATGTGGGCCAGCGAGATCGCTGGTAACTATGGTACACATCGGGTTACTAGGCGCCGTGCGGCGCTTAGTAACCCGACGTTTACCATAGATACCATCTCCCAGCATAGGCTCTGCCGCTGGGAGATCGTTCATCGTGGTGTCACATACCACGATGAAGCAGATTGTTAAATCGTTCATCGCTAGATATGAGCTCTCATATCTGCAATGTCACGATCAAGCGATTTTACATTGTAAAATCGCTTGATTGCACGTAGCGATCAAAAAGCAGATCGCTTAAACAATATCGTTCAAGATATTGCACCATGTGACGGCCGCCTTAAGAAGATGAATAAATTGACGCCTTCATATCTGCAATCCGATGTCTTAATCCAGAGAAACCCATGTTTTCTTAATATGTACAGTAAATGAGCTGTTAAGATCTATGGACCGGACATATTTGTCCCTGAGACTCTGCTTCCAGAGCTTATTATAAATGAGAGGTGGCGTGACCAGTGTGAGACCTGTAGATCAGGAGAGCAGACTGTCAGTCATTGCATGTCTCACACTGGTAGTTTCCCTTTCATTTATAATGAGCTCTGCAGGCAGATTCTCAGGGAGATCCATGTGCAGCCCATAGATCTGAACAGTTCATTTACAAATAGAAAAAATACATGGATTTCTCTGGAATAAGACACCTTAATATCTGTGACCTGATATCATTTTATTTAGCTTCCTATGCCCTACGTGCCCAAAGGGAGTGTTGATCCTACTGACAGATTCCCTTTTAAGGTAATCATGCACATAATGGCATGGTCACATGGGCAAATGACTGCAATGATGGCCGGCTGTCGGCTTCCTGACCCATGCATGACAGCTGCATAGATATATGTGCTGACACGCTCGGGTCAGGAGAGCCGCCGGCCAGTCTGAGTATTGCGATGTGCCTGCGCCCTATGAAGGAGAACCAGCATTTTCATGCAACCATCTGTGTATGGAGGCCTCCAGACTTTTCCATAAAGATGATGTCAAGACTGAAAGAAAATGATTGGGGTGGTTAGATTTTAGCACCTAATTCTCACGGGAGAGAAGCTGCTGCCAGAGGTGACTGATTGCAATTGAGTCCCTCATTTGGCTGAATGTAGAAGCATATGGTGAGAGGCGAGTATGTACACCTGCAGAAGACAAGATCCTAGCTGAAACACATTTCCTCTAAGGCAGGGGCAGGGAGCCTCAGGGCCACATGCGGCCCTCGATGACCTTTTATATGGCCCCCAGGCAGATTCCTGGGCTGGCAGACGCGTTTTGCCAACTTCCTGCCATTTAAATCCAGCTCCACAATAATTTCTATGCCCCAGCTTTAGCCTCCCAGATGTATATGCCCCCAGCCTGTCCTGTGATGTTTATGGCAAACCTAGAAAAGCAGTTGAGAAGCCCATGATCAATATCACTTAACATCACAGCCACGCGAAAGAGAAGCAGCCCCAGCCACCACACTAGGGGTAAGTTGATTGTTTAACCAAATGTAGCCCGGTAATTTTCAAGTTGATAATTTTGTGCGGCCCCCGAAGGACGGTAGAGATTTCCAAATGGCCCCCGGCTGAAAAAGGTTCCCCCACCCCTGCTCTAAGGCTATATGTACATGTTGAGTATTTGGTGCAGAAAATTCTGCACCAAATCTACTTCTTGACAGAAAAACATAATTTTTTTTTTTATCTATGTTGCACTGTGCCTTTTTAATAGTCTGTCCTGTTTCTTGCATGTGTGGGTGCTAATGTCATGAGGCTTTCTTCTCACTGCAGACTCGTTACATTGTTTCGCTGCAGATTGTGTCTGGTTAGATTATGTATTGTGCCAGAATTGCCTGAAAATGAATATCCTGTTCTTTTCTGCTAATAGAAATAGAAATCCTATACAAGGATTAGGATGGCTTCTCCCTCGCTGCACACGTCTGCCTGGCACAGTCTAGATAGCACAGGAAATGTTGTAAACTAC
Source organism: Allobates femoralis (assembly GCA_033576535.1). Lineage (NCBI taxonomy): Eukaryota > Metazoa > Chordata > Amphibia > Anura > Aromobatidae > Allobates > Allobates femoralis. The sequence continues at coordinate 505,923,994 of JARQOC010000005.1, forward strand.
TCGTGCTGGGATTGGCGGCCTCCTAAACTGGTGAGATGCCGGCCCCGGCCCTCATTGGTGTTCTCATGTAACACGCCACTGCTCCAGACGAAAATAAGGAAGTGATCAGCACTCACAAGAAGCCATAAATCATCTCCAGACGGCAGGGGCAAATAAGGAGAGCTGAACGCCTTTATACTGCTGGGGCTAAATATACAGCTCGTCTCCACTTAGAGTGTATGTAATCTATAGGAGCATAGAGACTTCATAACTTAAGGTGTCTGGTAATTTTATTATATTGCAAATTCATATTTTGTGGTGCTGTACATTAACATGTATACAAAATGCTGCATGTAGAGGGTAAAAGCTACATACAATGAGGACACACAAGCTCACCGGCTAAGTGCAGAACATGGCCTGCTTCTATCCTTCATGGGCTCATGGTCACCAAGGAAGTCAGTGACTAACAAAAAAATGAGTGGCGTCTCTTGGCACCTTCGATTATGTGACTCTTTGTAAAGTCGTTAACCAGGACTTGCTGTTTTGGAGTAAATTGACTTTTTATACGTTACTCTGAACCATTTTATACCTAAAATTTTAAATTCAGATATATTTAAATTTTGTTTTTCAGCGGTCGTTGGTCTCCTCTATCCCTGCATTGACAGCCACCTTGGAGAACCTCATAAGTTCAAGAGAGAATGGGCCAGCGTCATGAGGTGTATAGCTGTATTCGTTGGCATCAACCACGCTAGTGCCGTATCCTTCATCTGTTGTTATTACCAGTTCTGCCTTTTTATTGACACATTTAGGTTATATGTGATGTTATAAGGCCTTATGCACATGATCATATTATGGCACTGTCTGTTTGGCGCTATAACAGGGCACCTACAAATGTTGTTTACTATATATCTCCATATAACTTGAATTTCATAAGGAGGTGTGGATCTTTCTCAGTCTGGATTTGTAGCATACTCTAAATTGTGTGGAGTCTATAAAGTCTCATGTCATGGCGGTCTCCATGTGCTGACGTACAGCCCCCATGCCATGTATGAGGCCTAAGGGTACCTTTACACACCGCAATATCTGCTGGGAATCCTGACGGCGATATGTCGCCCTGAAACTATCGCCGTCAAATTGCCTCCCAGTTGCGGCGTGTATTTGGGGAATTTGGCGACGATAAATTGCCTGTCAGCTGGTTCCTGATTTCACAGCACTGCTCCAAAATCAGGCAATCATGAAGGCGACATTCCTGGCTTTTGACGTGTGAAAGGATAATAGTGATGGAATCTGCGTCGCCTATTGATTTTCCGTTGGTGTGTCACAGCGTGCTGGAGTCCGCTCCCCGTCTGCGATGATTGGTGGTGGCTACTGTGTTCCCATTGGCTGTCAGTTCACAGGGCGCCATATTTGAAGAGCTGTCCATTCAGCAACACACACATCTTCAATTGCGTCATGTATTAGCCAGCCTTACAGAGCAGGCTGCCCAATCATAACACGATTGTGTTGTCCAATGAGCGTGTTTGGGGTGCTGTGTAAACCAGCCTGGCATGCCTATGTTCTCGCCGCGCTGAACATGTATGCCCACATTGCTTTGGGGATTGCGGCGTGTGAAGTGGCAAGGGAAGGTGACCAGATTGTTCTGCTGTGGGTGAGGCGATTTCCAGGGCGACACATCGTCTTAGGTTGAGGGCAAAATTGCGGCATGTAATTCCGCCATCGGCGACCTGAGGCAACCATGAAAAAACGTGCACGCGCACGTTAGATTGCCTCATATCGCCAGCAGATATTTCGGTGTATAAAGGTATCCTAAGTGATATTTGGAGGAGCTGATCCAGATCAGAAAGATTTATCCATTACCAGGTAAAGTTGGTTTTAACACTTGATAAGAGTCACCGGTCTGACATGGAAACACATTGTACAACAAACACTGCTCCATTATATTATTGGATCAAGGATCCTCATATTAGTGCAGCCCAAAGCCATGAATTGTCTTATTCCTTCATGTGTATATGTAATTCTATACTGTGCAGCATGTGTTATGTGCCTTAACTTTAAACATTCAATCAGAAACTGGATTTTGCTAATAACGTCCAGCTGTCCCTGACATTAGCAGCCTTGTCATTGGGCCTGTGGTGGACATTTGACCGTTCCCGTAGTGGCCTAGGGCTTGGAATTACAATAGCCTTTCTTGCAACACTCATCACACAGTTCTTGGTCTACAATGGAGTCTACCAGTAAGTTGCTTATTTCATTTTTATTTATTTTTTTGCTGAGGAGTAATACATTACAATGTTAAAGGTGTAGCAGTGACCTAACTAGTGTTAACAGGCCCCATCATAGCTGGAGATGGGTAATCAAAGACTAGTTGGTGTCCAGGAATGGGATGGCATGGGAGTGACAGTGGCAGGTGATTGGTAAAGGATATATTGCTTCTGTTGGGGTATTTTATTCACCTTTATTAGCTAATTTAATGGACATAGACACAGCATAAGAGGTTTCCATGGCAGGGCTCTCAAACTAAAATGGGTTTGGGCCACTTGGGAAAAATCCTGTTAGAATGCAGGCTGCATTGTTAAAGGGAATCTGTCACTTCCACACCAGTAGTTCTGTGTACAGAGGAATACCCCTTTAAGGCAGGGATTATAGATATCTCCAAAATCCTATCCCAATATGTAGAAAGTTAAAACAGTAGGGAAACAAAAGTGCAATAGGGTCTTATCCTTTAAAGCATATATCCAAAGTGTCAAATGTCACTGTTCACCTGTGCTGGTTGTGAGACTCACAACCAGTATATAGATATAATGAAGCTGCTGCAGGATCCACGCTCCACAAAAACTGCAGTGTTGATAAGCAACATATCCAAATGGACAGTGTATTTTCAATCCACACAAACTGTACAATGAAGTGGACCAAAATGGATGGGATGAAAATGGTGCTTTATTCTATACACGTTTCAGTGCGTACCCTCGTTCCTTCCTCAGGAGTGGGTATATTCCACTTCATTGTACAGCTTATGAGGATTGAAAAAACACTGTCTATTTGGATAATATGTAGAAGGTGTCATAATAATAATAATAGCAAATCCCTCCAATTAGAAATGTAGTATAGTTCGCCTGATTAGCTATGTCTTTTACTCATGTGCAGGACATTACAGTTTAGGTCTTCATGGTTACTGCCACGCATATAGAGAAAGTTGCTTATCAGACCGATATGTTTTCTTTTTTCTCCTTGACTGATCTTTCATTCTCAATTTCCAGGTAAAATCGGTCTTCAGTGAATACAGATTTTATCATTACTGAGATAGAAGATGTCTATTGGGTTTTATAAGATTCTACTGGAGAAGGGAGGAGCTAGAGGCAGAGCTCCTCACCCCACCCCTTTTTTTTTAGCACGGGCGGATTCAGCAATACCACATTTGCCGCACCTGACCACAAGCCCCATAGACAATGAATGAATGAGGCTTGCCGGATTGGTGCCCCATGTCGGCCGTTACGTGGTAGATCCAGCAGGTGCAGCGACATGCCGGATCTACTACGGAATTGCAATACTGCTAATGTAAAATTACCCTTACGTATGCATGTTTATTCACTGAAGATAGATATTTTTATTTTTTTTTTAAACTTGATTGAAAGATCAGTCCATGAAGAGAGAGAAGCAGATTTGTCTGATAAGATATATTACAAAGTTGCTTATTTCCATGTGTACTATCGATTTATGAAGTGAAAATGATGTTTTCGCATGAAATTCGAAATACATTTCACATAATGCAGCCATTGGAGCTCCCCTAGTTAACTATTTTCCCTGGACTCCTGAGTGCCACAGTATTTCCTTCCTTAGGGTAAGTGCACACTTACCCGGCGGTTTGGTCGGCGGCAGCTGGCGGAACCCGCCAGGAAGCTCCGGCGCCGTCCACCGGCTTCCTGGCGGGTATGTGCGGCGGGAGCCGGGCGGTAGCCGGCAGATGCACAGCGTGTTCTCGGCGGCGATTCTCCAGCGGCTGGAAGCAGCACATGATTCTGCTTGCAGCCGCTGCAGAACCGCCGTTTTTTTAGAACATGCTCATTCTTTGCTAACCCGCTGGGAAACCTGCGGGTTAGCAACGGATGACACTGTGTAACCGCCGGTGTGTGTCACTGCCTTGGGCGGTTTACATTAGTTTTAATGTTAATCCAAACGCCGGTTTGGATTAACATAAATTTAAATAAAACTAATGTAAACAAAACCCGCCCAGTGCGCACATAGCCTAACTCACCTAGTGTCAAACTGAATTTCAGTTTTCATGTTCTTAACTTTTTAATGTATTTTCTTTTTTTCCTTCTTTTGTTTCCTTTTTATGTAGGTACACCTCCCCAGACTTCTTGTATATTCGATCCTGGCTGCCTTGCATATTCTTTTCCGGCGGGGTGACTGTTGGAAATATAGGAAGGCAACTAGCTATGGTAATTTTTATTTTTTTACATATTTATAAGAAAGAAGGGGGGGGAAAAAAACATTTGATAGCATGTGAAGTGCTTTAACCACACACTACAAACACATCAGCAGTAAACTTTGGAAGAGTTGTCCCTTTTCAGAAAAAACCCCAGACTCTGGGTGCAGATGTATAATTAGTGCAGGACCTGCAATGAGTCTCCACCATCACTCCCAATGTCTGGTGTTTTCTGCATCCTTGGAGCCATGTCAGTAGTGCTGATGTGCCCGAGATGACTGTATTAACTGCTGATCTCACTGATTTCTGGTTTTCTTTACATTATTTTTATATTGCAGGGTCCTACAGAAAAAGCACACTCGGACTAGGTGCCACAAGATGCCCTCCATGCCCGTACTAAGAGAAGATCGACACTCATTTCAGGAAAAGCTTGCACTACGTTACTGAGTAACATGTCAACTTTTCATCTGCACACGCGTTAATGTGAAGACTGTCGCTTCGTAATTTGGTTAGTACATTATACCTTGTGCAGAATCCTGTCCCAGCTCTGCAGACTATTACCACATCAGACTATTCCTATGTACGGCCAGACTGAGGAGAAGAGACGTGGGCACCCAGTACTTGCCGCAGGTTTAACTGTTTCTGTAGTGGTAGGATTTCAGATGTTTTCTGCATGATGTAATAGGCTGGATGCCAGCTTCAAGTACCAGTATTACAATTTCATTCTGAGAAGAGGAGGACATGTCTGTGATGGAGTTTTGCCACGACCTCCAGAAATCAAGATGGGTGCAAGGGGGGGGGGGGAAGAAAAAAAAATAAGATGAAGTGAATAGGAGTGTATTATTTATCTACAATGGAAAATAAGGCTGTAGGCAAAAAAAGAGAAATGGTGGAATAAATAATGGTGAACATAGGTGGAAGCCATCGATCTGTGGAGGAATGTGTTGGCTTTTACTTGCTGCTCACTAGATCCCTTTTAGCTAAGGAAGTGAATATCCTAATACCTATTCTAGAAGAGAACTTGTTGATTCATTGCCTAGGAAATACTTAGACTTGGTGGTCACTAGAAGCTAGAACGTTTACCATTTTGGCAGAATGTGAGTCCACAGTTCCTGAGCCAAGTGACTGAAATCATCATTCTGACCCAAATGGATGGTTGGATGGGGTTTTACATATTAAGCCGGTTTTCTTGGACCATAATATTGATCATCTATACCAGGGCTGGGCAGCTCCAGTCCTCAAGAGCCACAAACAAGTCATGTATTGAGGATTTCCATATCATTGCAAAAGCTTTTAAAATAATCACCTCTGCAATGCCATGGAAATCCTGAAAATATGCACTGGGTGCGGCCCTTGAGGACTGGAGTTGACAAACATGACCTATCCCATCAGATGAATGAGGAAGGGGATCCTGAAATCCTGGACTTTTGATTGGCCACAGCACTCCAGCAAGAGCAGCCTTTCCTGCATGGTGTACCTGCACAGCACAATACATCTCATAGTGGCTATTCCTGGTATTGCAGCTTCATCCTATTCACTTAAGGGGAAACTGTCTTATATTTGTATTGAATATAGACCACATTCTAATGTATCTTTTTAGAGAAATCTGCCATTTTCTCTTGGACTGACTTCATTTTCAAGTCATGATAAAATCATTTTTTTTGTAGTGAAGACCAATTACTTACAGTCCTGAGATAGGAGATGACAGTTACTACTGACTCTTAGTAAAGGGGTGGGGGATCCAGAGGAAGCACAGACGTTCTGTACTGAGCTGCAGTACCAGGCATGGCCACTACATAATATTTGGTGCTGTGCTTGTCCCTTTAATCAGCTGATTGTCCAGGATCCTTGGGATAGACCATCAATATCACAGAAAAATCCTGGCACTGGCCATATTCCCAGGGCAGCAGGTATAAGCCAATAGAACATTTACTTACTAAAAGTGTAATTTACTATCCTAGAGGAGGATATGGCTATATATTTTTTTTTTTTTTTTTTTGTCTCACAGCCTTATTAATATTTGCAGTCTGTGATTGCCTTGTAAAGAGAAAAGTGCATTTGTCACTTCATTAAACGTGTATTGTTTTTCATTCTTCTATAGTATTTGTTTAGCACAGAGTATTCACTGTCACATCCATTGACTTGTACTTCATGATGACTAGCAGCAAACCGTCAAATGTGCAATGTGTTCAAAATAGCTTAAAGGGAATCTATGATGCAATTCTCGGGGTGGGGGGTTAGTTAATATTGCACAGTTTTTACACTTGTAGGCACCCTTTATTCTTTCATATCTGTTCAATGTATCTGCTCACTTCAGCAGACCGGTGAATCTGGGATAAAGCAAAGATGTTCTGCAGCAAATGTTAGCATGCCTTGTGATGCGATGCCTTGCACAACTAGACTTGGTGTCTAATGACTCCATTAATACCATCAGGGGCTTTGAATGTGACACTTCATGACACTTTCTATTGCTTTTAGTGTTCGGTGGGGTTTTTAACAATATTTTACCCATATACTATATAAAAATGATACTTTTTAGGTTCTACTCCCTGCCTGAGCCATGTGGTCACTTGATATTATGTGACCGTATGCGTGTGACATCAGGAAGGCCATTTGTTTATTGTTCAATCCGTGGTGGCTGGTGGCTTATTTGTAGATAAAAATGTATTTCTGAAGTCCCAGCAATCCTTCTTGTGGGTGCCAGGTTTTTGCCTAGAGTACCTATTTATAGGTTTGCCTGTTTAACATGATGGGTTCCCTTTAAATTATACATAGTATATAAATGTCTCATTGATAGTTGTATACTGTGGGACCTCTGTAACTACAGCATTGCTGCAGCCTGCTAAATTGTTGTATACTTGTAGCTACGTGAACCTGTCACTTGTGTGGGAGCTGTTCTGTAGCCCTGAAGCTTGTGGCCACTGGCCATACACCTATAATGGCCAACGTTCCAGCACTCATTCAGCCATCTACCACCACAAATAAAATATTAGTGATAAAAGGGTCAGGAATTGACATTTAAAGAACCCGATTTGTATCATCATCTGTCAGACGAGAGTCAGGACATAAAGTAGACAAATATTAGGGCCTTAAGGCTTTCATCACATGGCTGTATTATGGCTGCTAGTGGGAGTCTTAGGCTGGAAACAGACTATCCAACTTACATGCGAGTCTCTCGGAGGAGATTCGGATGAGACTGGATCAGTGACCCTGAACGGCCGCCCCCTCTCTGGACGGGAGAATCAGCTGCTTGTGTTCTTGTGCAGCATCACACTCTCATCCAGAGAGGGAGAGGCCGTTCAGGGTCACTGATCTGAGTCTCATCCGAATCTCCTCCGAGAGATACGCATGTAAGTAGGAAAGTGTCTTACCACCCTTAGATTAACCGCCCAAAACTGATGGGAAGGATTTTATGACTAGTCCCCCATGTACCTCAATGTGATCCTGTTCTGTGCACCTTTCACACTGCGCTGTATAGCGTAATCTGAGCCCATACTTTTCTTTTGGCACTAGTGTGGTACTATGAAGTCTTGTAAACCTAAGGCTGTGTGCACACGCTGCATGTTGTTGTTGTTTTTATTTATTTTTTTTTAATACAGATTTGACAAAAAATCCACATATATTTTCTTACGCCAGGGACGTCTGGGAATTCTGAAGTGTGCACATGTTGCCTTTTTTTTCCTGCAGAAACTGCAGAATTTAATGCTGAAAAATCTGCAGCGTGTCAAGTATTGCAACGGGGTTTCCAGCCATTGACTTGATATTATGAAAAACGTAAGGCACAAATCTGCACCTCATTTTTGGCGGGTTTTTCTTCCAGATGATGGGGATTTGGTGCAGAAATTTCTGCAACAAAAAAGTGAATGTGCACACATATTCATACACATTTGTGTGATACATCTTTATTCAATGGACAAAATATTGGCAGTACTACGGTAGTTCATGACTTACCTTTACCACTCTACTTATATTTATATATTTTTTTACTTGTGCATTTTAATATTTTTAATTTTTCAGTTTTCGCAACATTATGAAAAATGCAAAATTAAGTCATGCGGAAATCAAAAATGAAATGAGTGCACATATAGAGGGGTTGATTGACCCCATACATGTTTGGTTATGCAATACTTTACTTGCAAGAAGCCATAATGCAACTTTTGTGCATGATACCTTGCCATGTAGATACTTTTATCTAATGGATTAATTTTATATTCTAGATTCAGTCTCCTCAAGCAATGGCGCAGTTTGTTCACGCTAATCGCTGTTGGTGCATATTTTATATATCACTAACATTGATTAAATGTTGCTACTCTGGACACGGGTTAAATAGAAAATCTCCCCCATCGGCTCTCTGACAGGTTCACTACTTAGAGGGTTTCTGATGATACAAATCAGCAATAATTTCTTTAATGGTAAACATTGGTATGCATTCTTTTTTTTTTTTTTTTTTTTGTATTTCCAAATACTCCATTTATTATTTACATTATAAAAAAGTTATTTTTCTCATTTGTGAAATTGCCTTTTCATTCTTCATTTTTATGCAAAGAAACTTTGGTTTGAAGTCTTGCTGCAGGATGGTTACAGTCTTGTGTTCTCTGTCTTCACATTTCTGATCAGTTGCAAAAAAAAAAAATATATAATAATGGCTATTGTATAGATATGTGTGGTATTAACAGTAAGGAAAGCCACAGGTTATGTGGGTTTTGACGCTATTGCAAGAGGTGAACTTCTGTATTACAATGCTAACCCATACACATTAGGTAACTGTCAGCTGACGGTGATGTCTCCCGACTGCCCGATATACAAGTGTTGAACAATGCTGTTTGCAACCAGGAGGGAAGATGAAGTCCCTGCCAGACTCTGGCTGCAGATTATCTCCCCTGAAAATTAAAAGGATCAGGGGTTGACATTCAAACAGCCCAAGTGAGAGATCCAGGAGATCCCCATATACATCTGATGGCCGTCTGATCCTTCTGAATCGGCGGGTTCAGTTGATGTTTTTTTTTAATATGTATGTTGACATTGTGACGGTCACAAACGTAATGGTAATCTTCCTTTCTGACAATAGGGGTACTTTTCACAGCCACGTAACCCAGTTATAATTGTTGAGAGCTTACATTCAGCCATAATCAAAGAGCTGCCACACATTTAAGCTCATAATATGTAAGCCTTTATTAGATTTTAATAGCGTCATTATTCACTTTTCTGACCGCAGCCAAAATGTCTCCAAGCCTTTGGGCCTGATTCATTAACGTATTTACGACAGAGCTCAGGGTTAACCCACTTTAATTGCAATGTGTTTGCGCATCTCTGGAGTTTATCCGCCTGTCCTGTCCAGCTAAACTGCCCATCAAATTCAGAAACCGTTACTCCACTCCCTGACCGGAGTAAACCTCTGGTGGTGATCCACGTCCGTTAATAGATGTGCCTAATTTATTAAGCGGCGTGTATCTTATTGAATTAGGCTCTCTGGAGTACAATGCACCTTACCGTAAAACTAGTGGGCACAACACTAGTCTTAATGAATCAGACCCTTTTTATTTATTTTTTGTTAACAAGCCAAATATGACCACTTGTGTTACATGTCGCCACTACTTGCAGCAAGTCTTTGAAACTAAAGTCAGCCAAGTTATAGAAGTACATATACAAGTGATTGCACTATGCTGGACTATGGATACACAGACACCTTGTATTATTTTCCAGTTAATGATCATCATATGTAGGAATTCTGTGAATGCTTTATATGTGTATCAATTTCTTTTTTATTAAAGATGTGGATTATTTGAATTTTATTTATTTATTTTTTTGTCTGAATGTAGCAAAGCCCTGCAGCTCATGGTAGAGCAGAGGTTCTTAAGCCCACCAGATACTGCACCAATCATCTACCATTCATTATCATGGTGAAGTTGCTGATGAAAATGAACAGACCTACTCAGACAGGCACTCTTATGGCCACTTTACACATCCCGGTATCGGCGTCCAACTCCGATAAAAAGTCACGTGGTTCGTGCGTTGGCCCCGATATCGTTTGTGCGTTGTATGGTGTAAAGTCCTATACAATGCACAAACGATGCCAAAACGATTATCGGAGATCAAATGAGCCTGCTCTCCAACGGCCCAAATTGAATGGACGTTGTGGCCGGATCGTGCTGTGTGAAAGCCCAACAACAATGTTGAGTACAACTTCCCCTATTCTCCTCCCATGTTAAATGGTCGTTCCTGGGTCAGCCGTACAAGGGGGGCGTACACATCGCTGTTGCGTTGCCTGCCGATATCGTGCTGTGTAACATATTTTGGAATTCTGCCCAGAAAAGGCGCGCTCCCGCGTCGTTGGATCCAATATCGGACTGACGTTGGGACGTGTAAAGTGGCCATTATATATACCATGATCCAAATTATTATGCAAATGTTCTTTGTCTCTGGTTTTCCTAAATGGTCGGTGCAAATGACAGTGTAATAAAAGTCATCACCCGTTGAAGTATACATCAAATTGAAGAAATCTCCCAATGATAACAGTATAATCTTCAAAATTAAAAAAAAAACTCTAAATACACTTCCAAATTATTAGGCACAGTAGAGTTTCTAAACATTTGATATGTTTGAAAGAACTGAAAATGCTGATTTGTTGAATTTGCAGCATTAGGAGGTCACATTCACTGAAATAAAAAGTTATTTAACTCCAAAACATCCTAACAGGCCAAGTTACATGTTAACGTAGGAACCCTTCTTTGATCTCACCTTTACAATTCTTGCATCCATTGAACTTGAGTTTCTTGAGAGTTTCTGCTTGTATTTCTTTGCAAGATGTCAGAATAGCCTCCCAGAGCTGCTGTTTTGATGTGAACTGCCTCCCACCCTCATAGATCTTTTGCTTGATTATACTCCAAAGGTTCTCTATAGGGTTCATGTCAGGGGAAGATGGTGGCCACACCATGAGTTTATCTCCTTTTTATGTCCATAGCAGCCAATGACACAGAGGTATTCTTTGCAGCATGAGCATTGTCATGCATGAAGATGATTTTGCTCCTGAAGGCATGTTTTTGCTTTTTGTACCATGGAAGAAAGTTCTCAGTCAGAAACTATATACTTTGCAGAGGTCATTTTCACACCTTCAGGAATCTTAAAGGGGCCTACCAGCTGTTTCCCAATTATTCTGGCCCAAAACATGACTCCTCCACCTCCTTGCTGATATCGCAGCCTTGTTGGGACATGGTGGCCATCCACCAACCATCCACTACTCCATCCATCTGGACCATCCAGGGTTGCTCGGCACTCATTAGTAAACAAGACTGCTTGAAAATTAGTCTTCATGTATGTCTGGGCCCACTGCAACCATGTCTGGTTGTGAGCACTGTTTATGGGTGGCCGAATTGTAGGTTTATGCACCACAGTAAGCCTTTGAAGGATCCCTACACCTTGAGGTTCGAGGGACTCCAGATGCACCAGCAGCTTCAAATATCTGTTTGCTGGTTTGTAAGGCCTTTTTAGCAGCTGCTCTCTTAATGAACTTGCCTGGCAGAAACCTTCCTCATTCTGCCTTTATCTGCACGAACACATCTGTGCTCAGAATCAGCCACAAATCTCTTCACAGTACAATGATCACGCTTATGTTTTCGTGCAATATCTAATGTTTTCATCCCTTGTCCAAGGCATTACACTATTTGTTGCTTTTCGGCAGCAGAGAGATCCTTTTTCTTTCTCCTGTTACTTGAAAACTGTGGTCTGCTTAATATTGTGGAACACCCAGTTTTCCTTTTATTGGGCTCACCTGCCAAACTAATTATCACAGGTATCTGAGATTGATTTCAGTGATCTAAAGAACCCTGAGACACAATAGCATCAATCATTGATAAAAAAAAAACCTATAACACTTAAAACCAATTTGCATAATAATGTGGAACATGGAGTAACTGCTCTCTGTTCTGGATCTGACTGCTGTGAAGATGACAGTAGATCCAGTCTGATTACCAGTTGGGACTAATAAGAAACTTTTTCTTAACCTGATTGGCTCATGTTTTGAATTCCTCTAGGTCAATAAGGTAAAAAGTTTCATGATCCATCCCTGACCCTTCCTTCAGATGTCCTCTCCTTTCCATTGATAGATCTATTCACAAGGTCCATACAAGAACAGTCACTGGCACCAGAGGTAAAAAAAAAAAAAAAAAGAAAGTTAAAACATAACTGTTAATGGCATAGGTTTATCTAAATTAAAAAACAAATATGTGCATTATTAAAAAATACTATCCATTGGCTTATGCATATTGGGTTGAAGAATAACCTGAATTAGAATGTTTTTCATCCTGAAATTCGTGAGTCAGTGGATGGCATTTTTTTTAACTATTACCATGATGATTTTTTTTCTTTGTTAAATGCTATGCCATTAAAAGTTACATTTTTGTCCTGTGGTGTGGCCCTTGTCTTTGTATACACCATATGAAGCTAGTTGACTTGGGGCCCAATCTGGTATGTATCTCTCACTTCATGCCCCATACCCAGGTCAGACGCTCTGTTTAAAAAATTTTTGGATCTCCACTTGGGCAGCGAGTTAAGGTTAAATCATTTTTTTTCTTTTTCTCAATGGATCTAATTTAGTGACTTAGGCTTTGTTCACTTTGCATTATGGCCAACAGACAGTGGCTCAGTCTAGGATGACAGCAGAAGCAGAGGAAATCGGGGTTGGGGCAGTCATGCTGACAGGGCCGTTGCCTGTAGTTACAGACGGCATTACTGTATGCTCTGTTGGACATAATTTTCAGTAGGTTAGTGTTTCAGCAGCTCCTGATGCTGACCCAGTCTCCATAACTACAGTCAGTGCCCCCGTCAGCACAACCGTCTGAATCCCGATTTTTAGAGTTTCAGATGTAAGCCCCATCTGAGCAACTGATCATAGATTAAAATGCAATGTGAACAAAGTCTATAGTGTGGCACTGTTAGGAATCCTCAAGTCCAACCAGCTAGTGCTCTGTCTGGCAACATTTATAATTATTGTGATGGTTGGATAATGACAGGTTGAAGCATCTCCCAAAGGGCAAGTCTTGTGCTCCTAGTATGTAATGAATAGCACCTACCATAAGTGGTCTATTAAACTATAACTGGTGAACTGGTCAGTGCTCATCGATAGGCTCAGATGAGCTCATCCTTATTCCTCTCCTATCACACAAACCAGCCAGAATGCCCATACTCAACCTGTGCTGTTTCAATCCTGTTTTATAGTTTAAACTGCTATTATATTTGATACTTGTCTCTGCTGCCACCTGCTGGCCAGACTTTTCAATTCTTTCTGCCTTTCCTTGTCCAGCCTATGGGGGTGTGGCTCCTGTACGTGCTGCTTGTCTCTTCTTGTTTGCCCAGTCATTGGCAGACATTTTCTACTACAGAGAGTTCGTTCCCCATGGAGCTGGAGAAGCAAAGTTTTTGACCTACAAGTAGCGACTCCAGAGACAAGCTTCATACAAGATTTCAATGCCATGTTTGGATCATTCATCTATGAAATAAACCAGCATTGTTTTCACCCTAACGTGTGTACGCTTATCTGGGACGCTGCTCCGGGTCCTGTCTGCCCCTCTTACTGGAAGTACAAAGGTAAGAACTCTCACCCCATTATACAACCAGCATGCCTTTATCGCCTTTAAGTGGGAACAGAACACAACCCTATTTATCATGGAAAGTGCCTACCATGGGCATATGAGCATCAGAGCTGCACTCCAGAACAATAGAAGAAAGTGGTATTTTTAACTTGCTGTTCCCATTTGCATATTGCAGGTATTGTTAAGGAATGGTTGAAGGAACACGAAAAAAGCGCTCAACGTAACAAATCCTCTATATTTCCCATATAAGCTAGTTGTGAAAAGTGGGCAAAAACAAGTCCGGTACATGGAGGCTGAATCTCACCTCAACTTATAAAACTTCAATTATTGCTTTTGCCATCTTAGTGCAATATACCAAAACTACCCTCAGTCAGCTTGTGGAGTCCATGTATTGACTGATCAGACCTGCAAGAAAACCTACATAATATTAGCCAATGTCACAGCTGATGAGTGCTATCACTGAGGAACCTACGGCAACCCTCCTGTGTGAGTTTGGGACTTAAAGAGTTATGACTATCTCAGCTTTTCATTGTTGAGACAGCAATTCCTCACCAGAACAGTTGTGCTATACCAGGGGTCCCCAACTCCAGACCTCGAGGGCCGCCAACAGTGCAGGTTTTCAGGATCTCCTTAGTATTGCATCGGAGTTGGAATCATTACCTGTGCAGATGATCACATTATGACCTGTGCAATATTAAGGAAATCCTGCACTGTTGGCGGACCTCGATGCCTGGTGATGGGGACCTCTGTGATATGCTGTAAGCACCATTCTGGTGGAAATTAATGGGAGTTAGATAATTAGCGTAGGCAAGTGAGCTACGCCATGGGTGACGCCATAAGTGTAACTGGTGGAGGAGACCTACACACAGTCTTTGAGAGTTTGGTCAGTGTTTCTGCTTCAGAAATAACTAGCAGTTTATTTTTTGTTCAATGGAATAATTAAAAAATCATCGTAGGACGCCAGTAAAAAAAAAGCCCCAAAAAAGTGATAAAAAAACCGCCAGTGCTCAAAATTGATGGAGCCAGCACTCCGGACACTACCAAAAAGACATTGTGTGCACATATCCTTATACTCGTGACAGATCCTTTAGTACATATAGCGGGTCGTGAAGATGTTAACACTACTTCTATATTTCTGTGTTTGCTTCATTGGTCACCAAAACTCTTATAGGACAATCTGAACAACAAAATCATCTGATTGACTAATTGAAGGATTAGGCTGGGGCATGGACATAACATTGGTGCAACCTGTGCAACCACACAGCACGGAGAGGTAAGGGGGCCCACTTCTACTTTCAAAGCAGGTAGAATTATGCATTATAATGAACTATTTGACCGCAAAGTGCTTATATATTGTTCTTGTAAAGGAGTCCTCCTCTTTCTAAAACCGCTCCTGGCTGGGTCTCAATAATTTTCATATTTCTGTATCTGTGATTCTAACTCAAGTTATGAACACATGTGAAACATAACATGAGCTACATAAAAGCGAATGCTGCCAGCAAGTCACAATGTGTTTACTAGGTCACTGACATCCAAAGGGGAAATGCAATCACATGATCATTTCTCGTAAATCATGCTGTAATTTGTTTATCATTTATTGCCACCTAGTGGCCAATGCGGAAATTTGACTTCACATACAGGAAAGAAAAATCTATTAATAATAATAATATTTATTCATTTATATAGCGCTATTAATTCCATAGCACTTTACATACATGAGAATTGACAAATTCTTTTAAACGTTTCATGTTATATACATTTGAAGAGGACAAGCACAAGTCCATCTTAATAGGAAGTGAGAGATGTCTCAAAATGTTGTAAGCATTCCTCCCAACTGTGCTGGATCAAAGTGGACAGTGACTAGATAACGAATTTCAGCTAAGTAGCAGAGGAGTAGGGATGTAAAAGGACACACAAGTTTTTGGTATGTATTTATGCGGCCACTATGGGGACTTTATACGATGGGGGGATGTTCCTGACGGACAATTGTAAAGTTACAAAGATTTTATGAAAAAAATAAAAATAATTGGTTTGTGATCCCACCATCAGTACATCCATGCAGCACCAGAACTACCATCAGTACATCAATGCAGCACCAGAACTACCATCAGTACATCAATGCAGCACCAGAACTACCATCAGTACATCAATGCAGCACCAGAACTACCATCAGTACAAGAATACATTTCCATAAGCATCCACAGTACAGGTATAAATTACCAAAACCACCATCAGTACAGGAATTTAGCACTTAGCTTAAAGGGGGATGAACAGTTTCAGAAAATTATAGCTTGTTAAAAAAAAATGAAGCAATTCTTTTCTCGGCGTCCACTGGTGGATTTCTGCCACTGCTCCAATGTTTGGAATTGACTGCTGCATTGACATCATGTTGAAGTCGGTGCAGTCAATCTCTGAGCTATGTAGCTTGGCCAGTGTAGATACAATGCCCTGCTTAGACCAGCTGAGCTCATTGATTAGCTTCCACACTGTCAGTGTGATATCAGTGCTGCAGCAGTAGAGACTTGGTGCTGGATCCAGGAATGCTAATGTACAGTTTGCTTATTTTATTATAACAAACTGCTCTTGGAGACCAGAATTTTCCCCTACAAGCAGTGGCTTTACTTGAAGTTCATGGGCCCCATGCAAAAGCTCCAATGGGGCCCCCACTTATTGCAAGTCTTTAACAGTACTCCTTATTTCATATCGGCCAAAGGGATCTTTGAGACCCCTAGGGTTCCAGGGCCCAGGTGCGATCGTAACCCCTGCCACCTATTGTAGTTACTTCCCTACCTACAAGGCTTTTTGCAAGCTGCTAATGGGACATCTTATGGCTTTCTTTCAAAAATGGCTTTCTTCAGTTGAGTTTAAAATAATAGCAGTGTGTTCAGAAACATGAGTTGAGCCCAAAACGTTTTTATTTTCATGCATTGGGGACATTGCACGCTGTTTTCTAAATCAAAACACAAACAGAAATGTATAGTATTTTAAACCAACTTACAGAAAATAAAAAAAATTAACATTGGACTGTTGAAACAAATCAGTGTCTGTCAAAGGATGTACTTTTTTTTTTTAGCATTCCTGTGAATCACTAACCTTAGGCTGCCTTCACACTTGCGTCCCCTCCGCAGCGTCCTGCGGAGGGGAACCACAAGCTGAGCGCATACACCGCAAGTCCCTATGTTTAACATTGGGACACGGGTGTATGCGCTCGGGTGCAGATTGCCGTGCGCACCCATTCACTGCCATATATGATTTGTCCGCATGTGGATGCATGCGCACAAATCACAAACTCTCGTCCACACCATGAATGCTATTTGCACCCGGGCGCATACACCCGTGTCCCCATGTTAAACATAGGGACTTGCGGTATATGCGCTCAGCTCGTGGTTCCCCTCCGCAGGACGCTGCGGAGGGGAATGCTAGTCTGAAGCCAGCCTAATATTTAGTTGAATATCCACAGTTTGTTACAACTGCTTCACATCTATGTTGCATGGAGTCAACCAACTTCTGGCACCTGTCAGCTGTTATTCCAGCCCAGGATGCTTTGACTACATCCCACAATTTATTTGGATTTGTTGTATTTACCTGAGAAACTGCATTTTTTTTATGTCACCCCACAAGATTTCTATTAAGGTCTGGGGATTGGGCTGCCACTCCATAACCTCAATTTCATTGGACTGGAATCAAGATTTTGCTTGTTTACTGGTGTGTTTAGGATCGTTACCTTGAAACACAGATTTCAAGGGCATTTCCTCTTCAGTATAATGCAATATGACCTCTTCAAGCATTTTGATACATGCAAGCTGGTCCATGATCCCTAAAATGCATAAATAGGTAAGAGAAACATGCCCATATCATGATGCTTGCACCACCATGCTTCACTGGCTCCAGAGTGTATTGTGGCTTGTATTTAGACTTTGGGGGTCGTCTGACGAACTGTGGCCCTTGGACCCAAAAAGAAATTTTTTTTTCTTTCATCAGTCAACAAAATGTTTCTCCATTTCTCTTCAGGCCGGTTGATGTGTTCTTTGGCAAATTGTATCGGCTTCAGCACGTCATTTTATTTATTTATTTTTTTTTAACAGTGGGACTTTCTTGGGACTTCTTGCTAATAGATTAGCTCCAGACAGGTGTTTTCTGTCACAGTCCTCACAAGTAATTTGAGATTGTGTTTGATCTATACTAGATTCTTCGATAGGGCGTTGATCCAGGGAAATAGTCTGATTGCCGTATCTGGAGTTAGGAAGGAATTTTTTCCCCCAATGTGGAGCTTAGTGTTGCCACATGGGTTTTTTGCCTTCCTTGGATCAACATGTTAGGCTATGGGTTGAACTAGATGGACTTAAGGTCTTCCTTAAACCTTAAATACTATGTTCTTTGTTGCTTTGTTATCATCCTGGAGCTGATCATTGGCTGAGCCTTTGCCATTCTGGCTATTCTTTGAGCCATTCATATGGTAGGCTTCCATTCTCTTCAATGTCTCTTTGGTTATACTTTTCATTTTAAAGGATTGAAGATCATTTTAGTTGGACAGCCTTATCATTGTCTGGACTTCTTTATAAGTTTTATCCTCTCCAAGCAACTTTTTATTCAAAGTAAGCTGTTCTTCTGAACAATAAATATCTTGAATGACCCATATTTCTCAGGCTTTCAAGGAGAAATGCATGTACATCATGTGCTGTCTTCACCCTTAATAAGGTCCACCTGATTCACACCTCTTTCTTCACACGATGATTGATCTCACTAATTGAACTTCACACCGCTATTATTTTGAACACATCCCCTTTCAATTAACTATTAAAATACACAGACTCAACAACATGCAGATCATGAATGCTGAGTCTATTGGTTTTCTAAGAATTTGCTGCAACAACTGGTAAAACGTTTGACATGTGCTAATATAATTTATACCAAAAACAGTGAATAATCTGGTTAGCCATATTGGACTGCTATTATTTTGAACACTACTGTAGTTGTCCTGTTAACAGATTGTCTCCCCTGAGCTGTGGATCGCTGTAGCTACTCCTGAGTGAACATGGGCCTCTTAGCTGCTTCTCTAATTATTGCTCTTCTTGCTGGTGATGTCATTTCACGTGGACAGCAATGTCTTGGTAGGTTTGCAGTTGTGCCATACCCCCTCCAGTTTTGGATGATGGATTGAACAGTGCACTGTTCAGAACATGGGCTATTTTATGTACCCTAACCCTGCTATATTCTTCTCTACAACTTTATCCCTGACTTGTCTGGTGTGCTCCTTGGTTTTCATGATGCTGTTTGATCCCCATTGTTCTTGTACAAACCTCTGAGGCCTTCACAGAACAGTTGTAGTTATATTGAGAATAAATTACACACAGGTGGACTCAATTTACTAATTAGGTGACTTCAGGAGGCAATAGGTCACTAAAGATTTTACTTAGGAGTATGAGACAACAGGGAGCTGACTACAAATGCATGTCACAATTTTCTGATTTATATTTTTTTTAAAAACATGTATCATTTCCTTTACAGTTCACAAATTTTACTACTTTGTGTTGATATTTCACATACAATCCCAATAAAATATATTTAAGTTTATGTGTTGAATGTGAAAAAATGTGGAAAAGTTCACATGGTACGAATACTTTTTCAAGGAACTATATATGGCTAAATTCAGACAGAGCGTTTGTGCTCTGTTTTTTATTGATCCATTTTTGGTGCAGTTTCTACACCAAAAACGGATCCTCTTTTTGCAAAAAATACCTATTTTTTTGTCCTGTAAACTCTATGTTGATGCCTTTGCCCAAAAAGCTGTACTTTTGTCTCATCTGACCAGAGAACATTCTTCCAAAACGTTGTAGGCTTTCTCAGGTAAGTTTTTGCAAACTCCAGCCTGGCTTTTTTATGTCTCGGGGTAAGAAGTGGGGTCTTCCTGGGTCTCCTACCATACAGTCCCTTTTCATTCAGACGCCTACGGATAGTACGGGTTGACACTGTTGTACCCACAGACTGCAGGGCAGCTTGAACTTGTTTGGATGTTAGTCGAGGTTCTTTATCTACCATCCGCACAATCTTGCGTTGAAATCTCTCGTCAATTTTTCTTTTCTGTCCACATCTAGGGAGATTAGCCACAGTGCCATGGGCTTTAAACTTCTTGATGACACTGCGCACGGTAGACACAAGAACATTCAGGTCTTTGGAGATAGACTTGTAGCCTTGAGATTGCTCTTGCTTCCTCACAATTTAGTTTCTCAAGTCCTCAGACAGTTCTTTGAGCATGGAGAAAAGAAAGAAGACCAATGTGGCACACACAAGGACACAGAACAGAGGTTGAGTCAACTTTAATCCATGTCAACTGGCTGCAAGTGTGATTTAGTTATTGCCAACACCTGTTAGGTGCCACAGGTAAGTTACAGGTGCTGTTAATTACACAAATTAGAGAAGCGTCACATGATTTTTCTAACAGTGCCAATACATTTGTCCACACCCTTTTTTAAGTTTGGTGTGGAATTATATCCAATTTGGCTTTAGGACAATTCTTTTTGTCTTTTTTCCTTGAAGACAAATTAAATGAAGATAATAATAGCTAAGAATTTGTAATTTCAATCATTTTCAGGAAGTAACTGAGTATTATCTGACAAAATTGCAGGGGTGTCAATACTTTTGGCCACAACTGTATATATGTGTCCCTGGTATGTCCCCTGCATGGAAATCCCTAAAATGGCGTGATAAACCTGACAGGCCCGTTCTGTTGGCTTTTGAATTGGGATTTGCCCCAGTAATGTGCTCTGACATCCTTACCTTAAGGTAACTGTAACACGTCCCACGTAGTATATATGGCTACATGTAGTGGCTGTAATAAATATTATATAGGTTGCACTATCAGATCCCTTAAGGTAAGGATCCCATTTTAGGGATTTCCATGCAGGGGACCTTAAAACTTTAAAGATCAGGGGTATAGAGAGGATACCCCGTCCATATAGGGGGTAATTGGGAGAAAGCACTACATAATCAAGAAAAATTGTGGATCCTGCGCCTTGATGCACGGATCCCGCAGGGTCTAAACTGTAGATCTGATTTGCTATACTTTTACTTACGACTGTAAGTGTGCACTCTGCAAGTATTAGGTTTATTCAGTATCGAGTATACGCCATGTGCAGAAATCTCATACACGTCTTGGCTCCTATCAATGAGGTTAACGGATATCTAGGGAATGTTCTGCCATGCTAAATGCACTTGGGTATGTAAACCATCAAGATTCCCTGCTAGCAGCCCCCTTGCAACTGCCAAATGATAACGTGAAAGATGTGCTCGATGGGAGACAAGTCTGGAGACTCTTCAGGCCATAATAGCATGTTTTGGTCATGGAGGCAGCTCACAATAGCACAAACATGTCTGTCCTGTTGAAAACAACTCCTGAGACACTGGAAAAATGGCTGTACCACTACTTCCATGACCAAAGCAATGTAATGCCAAGCTGTTAAGGTACCATCACACGCAGCAATATTGCTAGCAATTTCACTGGCAATTTGCTGGTTGCAGTGAAATCATGGACACATTGTTCCATTTGTTCCCGGCAACAAGATAGAACAATGTGTCCATGATTTCACTGCAACCAGCAAATTGCCAGTGAAATTGAAAGCAATATTGCCGCTTGTGACGGTACCTTAAGTGTATCTGGAATGAAGACTACACAGGTCTACCCTACATTATGCCCAGAAGTAGGACCACTATGACATTTCCATATGTCTGTGTCTATTTGAACAAGACAACAAAAAATAAGAAAGGAAAAGGCAAATTGAACTTCATTTCACACAAAACTCCAAAACTGGTCTGGACAAAATTATTAGCACCCTCAACTTAATATTTGGTTGCACACCCTTTCAAATAAATTATTGCAATCAATCGCTTCCTGTTAAAGCAGGGTTGGGGAACCATTTTTCTGCGCGGGCTATTTGGAAATTTCTACCATCATGCAAGGAACACATGACATTATCAACGTGAAAAGTCCCCTGTTAAATTTGGTCAAACAATTTACTCACCTGTACTGTGGCGGCTGGAGCTGCTTCGCCATGTTGCGGCTGTGTTGTTAGGTGATATTGATCTTGTTGCTTCTCACAACTGCTTTTCCAGGTTTCTGTCGGCCTAAAGCGCAATCAACTCACTGTGTTAATAAGTTTTTTAAAGCATATGGCTGGAAGGTCCTTTAGCCTCCATTCAGGTCCTCGTAAGACTTCTCTCTTGCTGTGTACGGATCACATACAGCCTCTGGCAAACATTATGGAATCGCCGGGCTCGGAGGATGTTCATTCAGTTGTTTAATGTTGTAGAAAATAAGCAGATCACAGACATGGCACAAAACTAAAGTCATTTCAAATGGCAACTTTATGGTTTTAAGAAACACTTAGGGGCCCGTCACACCTGGCGATGTCAGCGGCAATTTCTTAGGCGATGCTGGGGCTTGGCCTATCGCCGCCGACATTGCCAATGTGTTGCCCAATGTGACTGGGTGAGGGCGACGCATTTGAGTGGTCGCCTGGTTTCACAGCAGCACTGCGAAACCAGGCGGCCACTCTGGGGCCATGTGTACACATCGCCCCATGTAAATGGCCAACGGCGATCTGACAGGCGACGGGAGCCGTTAGCTCCTGTGTTACGGCATCGCCGCTGGGGTTTTTAGACACCCCAGCAGCAATGCCGCCTGTCAGATAGCCGGTGCGTCGCCGGAGGTGTCGCCGCATGTAACTATGCGACGGCGGCGGGGCGCCAAAAACGTGTGCGCTCCCGCCAATCGCCGACGACATCTCCGGCGACGTCACCTAGTGTGACATGGCCCTAAAAGAAATAAAGATAAAAATGTGGTAGTCAGTAAGGGTAATTTTTTTCAGACCAGCAGAGGGAAAAAATTGTGGAATTACTCAATTCTGAGGAAAAAATATGGAATCATGAAAAACAAACACACAAAAGAACACTCCAATACATCACTAGAATTTTGTTGCACCACCTCTGGCTTTAATAACAGCTTGCAGTTTCTGAGGCATGGACTTAATGAGTGACAAACTGTACTCTTCATCAATCTGGCTCCAACTTTCACTGATTGCTTTTGCTGGTTCAACTTTGCAGGTTGGAGCCTTGTCATGGACCATTTTCTTCAACTTTCACCAAAGATTTTCAATTGGATTGAGATCCGGACTATTTGCCGGCCATGACATTGACCTTATGTGTCTCCTTTCAAGGAATGTTTTCACAGTTTTTGCTATATGACAGGATGCATTATCATCTTGATAAATGATTTCATCATCCCCAAACATCCTTTCAATTAATAGGATAAGAAAACTGTCCAAAATATCAATGTAAACTTGGGCATTTATTGAAGATGTAATGAAAGCCATCTCCCCAGTGCCTTTACCTGACATGCAGCCCCATCTCATCAATGACTGTGGAAATGTGCATGTTCTCTTCATGCAGACATCTTTAGAAATGTCTTTGGAATGACACCAAACAAATGTTCCAGCATCATCACCTTTCCCAATGCAGATTCGTGATTCATCACTGAATATGACTTTCATCCAGTCATCCACAGTCCACAATTGCTTTTACTTAGCCCTTGTAACCTTGTTTTTTTCTGTTTAGGTGTTAATGATGGCTTATGTTTAGCTTTTATGTATGTAAATCCCATTTCTTTCAGGTGGTTTCTTACAGTTCGGTCACAGACATTGACTCCAGTTTCCTCCCATTCATTCCTCATTTGTTTTCTTGTGCATTTCCTGTTTTGTAGACATATTGCTTTAAGTTTCCGGTCTTGACGCTTTGATGTCTTCCTTGGTCTACCAGTATGTTTCCCTTTAACAACCTTCCCATGTTGTTTGTATTTGGAGCAGATTTTATACACAGCTGACTGTGAACAACCAACATCTTTTGCAACATTGCATGTTGATTTATCCTCTTTTAAGAGTTTGATAATGCTCTCCTTTGTTTCAATTGACATCTCTTGTGTTGGAGCCATGATTCATGTCAGTCCACTTGATGCAACAGCTCTCCAAGGTGTGATCACTCCTTTTTAGATGCGGACTAATGAGCAGATCTAATTTGATGCAGGTGTCACCTTTAGGAATGAAAATTTACAAGGTGATTCCATAATTTTTTCCCTTGCTTGGTCTGAAAAAATGACTCTTACTGACTACCACATTTTTTATCTTGATTTCTTTTAGTGTTTCTTAAAGCCATAAAGTTGCCATTTGAAATAACTTTAGTTTTGTGCCATGTCTGTGATCTGCTTTTTTCTACAACATTAAACAACTGAATGAACATCCTCCGAGCACAGTGATTCCATAATTTTTGCCAGGGGTTGTAGATCAGTGCAGATCAAGAGAGAAAAGAGGGAGAAAGGACGCTGTCTGTGAGCGGGTCCTCTCACTGCTTCCACTCACAGAGAATGAGTGGGCCCCCTCACTTCTTCAGCCCCTGCTCGGGTGTGCAGTGTGCTGATGCCAGGTCTGCATACTGAGGCTCCTGTATATACATCACAGGAGACACTGTGACTGATGTCAATACAGTTGAAACCTGATGTTTACATACACTATATAAGAAGACACATATGCATGTGTTTCTCACAATCTGACATGAAATTGGAATAAACCTTTCCTGTTTTAGTTCAATAAGGATTACCATAATTATGATAAATTGCCAAATGCCAGAATAATGAGAGAGAGAGACAATGTTATTACTACACCCACTGTGTGGCACAAAAGAATGCTACCGCCCCACATTATGTTCATCACTATGACCCTTACAACATGAAATACCTCCTTTGTGCCAATAACTGCCCAATACAAAATAATAATGGCCTGTGCAAATGCCCTAGAAAATAGTGCCCACACTATGCCCCCTGCAAAAGTAGTAATGCACCTTGTGTACAACTTTAATGGTCACAATAATGCTTCTTATTGCCCACTTAACATTTATTAATATCAATAAGCTTGATATGTGAGGTCCAATTTCACTTGCAGCACAGCATGTATCACTATGTGCCATTCTTCTGACGATCCATCCGTGCACAGGTTCGCCTTTGTGCACATTTTGCTTTCCTTATAGTTGTTGTTGTTCTCCCAAACAGTGGGACATGCAACATTGAACATTGCTGACATCTCGGCCTGCGCGCATAGCGATTTACCAAAGTGATAAACCAAGGTCTCTCAGTTCAAGGATTCTGTTCCTCTCCGTTTGTGACAATCAATGGCACATCAAGGAATAGGAGGCATCACACACTCAGCCCGCAAGACTTGATCCAATTTTTGAGGCTTCATGTGGCTAAAAGAAAATCCTTTCAATTGCCAAAAAATGAAGTTAGTTGCTTCAAAATGTGATTATTTGCAGATCCTAGTGACACCTAGCCTGTCCTTCTTGGTCATCCATTTCACTATTGGGGAGTGTATGTTTTCTTTGAACTGATGCTGCGTTTCATAGTAGAACATTCTTGGTTGCAATCCCGCCACCAGGCGCTGATTTTTTCTTCATGTGGTTCAGGTAGCAAGAATTTAGTGACAGATTCCTCACAACTAGTATCCTCTTCGTTGTACATACTGCCTAACTTGAAAACTTGGTTACTTCTATAGATATGAGTTTTCTAAATATAAATACAAATCGTTGTTTATTTACTGACAAATAATTTTGTGATGATGTATGATTTTGTAGTTTGAGGTTATGTCACTGGCATCAGCTGAAGTACTGTAAGCTATTATGACCTAGCCAAAGTCACAAGGATAGGAGTCACCATAGAAATTCTGCAAATATTTGATTCACTTTATCACTGTTTGTTTTGTCACTCAGCAACAACCGATTTAACATTGTGCCACCCTCATCCAGAAAATGCTACAGTGTTAAAAATAAGATTTATTCAGCCACCAATTGTGCAAGTTCTCCCTCTTAAAAAGATGAGGTCGGCCTGTAATTGACATCTAGGTGACCTCAACTATGAGAGACAAAATGAGGAAAAAAAATCCTGAAAATCACATTGTCTGATTCGGAAAGTAATTTTTTTCAAATTTTGGTGGAAAACAAGTATTTGGTCAATAACAAAAGTTCATCTCAATACTGTGTTGAATATACTTTGTTGGCAATGACAGAGGTCAAATGTTTTCTGTAAGTCTTCACGAGGTTGGCACACACTGTTGCTGTTGCTCCAAAGGTTTTCTATAGGGTTTAGATCTGGAGACTGGCTAGGTCACTCCAGGACCTTGAAATGCTTGTTACAAAGCCCACTCCTTCATTGCCCTGGCAGTGTGCCTGGGATAATTGTCATGCTGAAAGACCCAGCCACATTTCATCTTCAATGGTCCTTGCTGATGGAAGGAGGTTTGCACTAAAAATTCACGATACATGGCCCCATTCATTCTTTCATGTACACAGATCAGTCATCCTGGTCCCTTGGCAGAGAAACAGCCCCAAAGCATGATGTTGCCACCCCCATGCTTCACAGTAGGTATGGTGTTCTTTGGAAACAACTCAGCATTCTTTCTCCTCCAAACATGATGAGTTCTGTTTCTACTAAACAGTTCGACTTTAGTTTCATCTGACCATATGACATTCTCCCATACTCTTCTGGGTCATTCAAATGCTCTCTAGCAAACTTCAGATGGGCCTGGACATGTAATGACTTAGGCAGGGGGATACACCTGGCACTGCAGGATCTGAGTCCCTGGCGGCATAGTGTGTTACTGATTGTAGCCTGTGTAACGTTGGTCTCAGCTCTCTGCAGGTCATTCACTAGTTCCCTCTGTGTGGTTCTGGGATTGTTGCTCACCATTCTTGAGATCATTTTGACCCCATAGGGTGAGATCTTGCATGGATCCCCAGATTGAAGGAGATTATCAGTGGTCTTGTATGTCTTCCATTTTCAAATTATTTTTCCCACAGTCGATCTGTTCACACCAAGCTGCCTGCCTATTGAAGATTCAGTCTTCCCAGCCTGGTGCAGGGCTGCAATTTTGTTTCTGGTGTCCTTCGACAGCTCTTTCGTCTTCACTATAGTGGAGTTAGGAGTGTGACTGTTTGAGGTTGCAGTCAGGTGTCTTTTATACTGATAACAAGTTCAAACAGGTGCTAGTACTACAGGTAATTAGTGGAGGACAGAGGAGCCTCTTAAAGAAGAACTTACAGGTCTGTGAGAGCCAGACGTTTTGCTTGTTTGTAGATGACCAAATACTTATTTTCCACCAAAATTTGAAAATGAAATTCTTATTAGATCAGACAATGTGATTGTCAGGATTTACTATCTCATTTTGCCTGTCATAGTTGAGGTCACGTATGATGTCAATTACTGGCCTCTTTCATCTTTTTAAGTGGGAGAACTTGCACAATTGGTGGTTGACTAAATACTTCTTTTTCCCACTGTATATACAAAATCAAAGAAAAAAAATTCTTCGACAGTGTATTGTACACCAGTCACCAGCCTTGATCCAGGATCCACTGGAGGAACATTCACTACATTTATCAAACATTCATGATATTAAATCTGTTGGACTGCTCTTAAAGTTATAATTCCATGTGTATCTGACACCACAACATCTCCTCATCAAAAGAAACGGAGAAAACAAGAGTTTTTTTTGCAAATTTAGAAAAAAAAGCTTTATTAAGTCACATCATGGTAAGGACATTTGTATGAATAGTATTTATTGCATTAAAAAGGGGTGACTACACCCACATGGATAAAACAAAACATAACAAACACAACAAGGGGCCAATGCTAAATAAGCTGACCTACTACTGGTATAGAAATAATTGCATATGTAGGTACATCATAGAGGAAGGGAGAAAAAACGAACTGAATATAAAAACTCAAAAAAGGTAAAAAGTGACAGTGCACTTAAGTCTCAACCTCCCTTGATGCAGCAGGGTGATATGGAGGGTTAATCAGTAAAATACACAGCATCCCACAAAACTCACTGCAGCCTACTTTGGTTCCATATAGCAGTAAGTATGGTAAAAACACCTCAGGCTATGCATATATTCGTAGTACTATTATTCCAGGTAAAAATATGCATTAATAGCATTGGGAGACAGTAGAATGAGCAGTTTACAGGCTATAACCCCAAAAACATGAAAAACAAGCACATACCTTTAACGTACCGTTCATGCACATATTCCAAGCTACACTCATTATGGGGACTAGCAATACTAATTATGTGGGATATTCTACTTACTTTGACTGTATAGGCCCCCATCTCTAGTTTAGATGGTCTATAAGGTATGGTGTGGGACCATATTGTTACTACTCTGATAGCATAGGCCCATCGGTGACCTGTTATCACATCTAACAGCATATCAAATACTATATACGCCTCTGGTTGATCAATACTTGCTCAGATTTACCTATTCCTATATCTGAATATACTAATTATTGTTTACATCATTATGTCTATTGAAGCCCTGTGTGTTTTTAACACATTACTTGACATGACTTAGCTGATTTGAGTTGTCCTCTTCTGTCCTTCACAATTTTGGTACAAAAATTGATGTGAAATAGATTCTTACGAATCTGGTTATTCTTTACTAGCTGGGAGCCGATGCACATGCATCGGGATTCTAGAAGGGCGAGTCTCTGACTCGCAATGGCCGCTTCGCGGCCAATGCTTCGCGCTGCTAAGTCGACTTGCCATGCCGCTGCGCGGGCATAGCGAGTCGCCTTAGAACTGCTCGCAATGGTCGCTTTGCGGCCAATGCTTCGCGCGTATCCACATGACCACGCTGCTGCTCGCACTGGCCGCTGCGCGGCCAATGCTTCGCGCATATCCACATGACCACGCCGGGGCAAAAAGCCGATTCGCGATTATATAATAGATAATTGGGTACCCTTCATAGAGGATAATCTTTAACTAACATGTGCAATTTATGTTATGGAATGAATCTTGTCCTACAGACACATGGGTTTAACCTACCGTATATTGTATTTAATGGTGTATTGACCCATGTTGATTTTCATTTACCTCAACTGTATTCATGCTATATGACATGTGAGTCTTCATCTATGTCCATGTTGTTATACATGGTCACCGTCTAACTGCTGTAGTGTTGTTATTTACTTGGATCTATTGTATCCTAGAGAATTTCCATAACACTGTATATTTATTTCTTTTGGTCTCTAATCATTCCTATATTGAAGTGTGTGGTATTGCTTTCAGCGACCACTGTTTGCTATCACAAAATAGTCTCGGAACCCCTTCTGATGTTATTTTAATAGTTTTTATCTTGTATTGTCTGCATGTATGTTGAATAAAATACATTGTTGTATTTTTCTATATTCTCTGTGTGCTTCCGTTTTCTCCAATATGCCATGTCTTTTTCTTAAATTTAATCTCGAGTTTCCGTAGCATGGTGAGCACCAACTTTTTGAATAAATATTTAATTGTAGTGCTCCTCCTCTCTCCGTATTGCCATTATAGTAAAGCAACCTCAAAAACATTTATTGACTCTGTAAAAAGTTTGTCCCTTAAGAGGGTACCAAAGAACTGAACTGTTGCACTGAGGAGCAAGCTGGGGCAGGATCAGCTGAGCAGGGGCTGTGCTGTGCCTTTGGCCCTGCCTTGCCACTTTCTACATCGGGCCCTGGCACCGATGCCTCCACATACTTGCATGTTTTGAAGAAACTCAGCAGGGAGGTTCTTCCAAACATCTTGAAGAATCAACCCCAGATCTTCTGTGTATGTAGGCCAGTGCGAATCCTTCTGACTCTTCATGCGATCCCACAAAGATTCAATGATGTTGAGATCAGGGATTTGTTAACCAGCTCATCCCAAACTATTCCAAATGAGTTGAAGTTGGGTGATTATGGAGGTCATGTCACCTTATGCAGCCCTCCATCCATCTCATTATTGGTCGCTTATGGTACCTTTACACGCCGCAACGGCAGGCTGGATACATCGCGCTACAGGCTACAAATGTAGCTTGTAGCGTCAATGTAGCCCGTCGTAGCGGCGTCTGAAGACGCGACGCTACAGCCGGCGACAGATACATCTGTTTATGGGCTCTGCTCGAAAACAGATGGCTATATCACCGATGGTAGCGAGCTGTATCGGCGTGTAAAGAAGCAACGGAAGGGAACTCTGGACACCCGGGGCTGTAGCTGCAATGTAGCTAAGGCGTGACCTCGGCTCCATGTTACCGCGCCCCATGTGCGATCATTGGTGGAAGCTGCTGCATGACGATTGGTAGTCGCTGCATAGGGAGGCATATTTAAGGAGCTGACCAGTCACACTACACAATCGCTCGAGCGTGCTGTATTACTCAGCCTCCTGCGATGCCTGCCCAATCAGGATGTTATTGCTTCGTCCTATCAGCGTACGGAAGTCTTGTAATCCACAATTGGAGCATGCCTATGTGCTGTCCCTGCTGCACCAGGTCCGCCCATAGTAGCTGGTTGTAGCGGTGTGTAAATGAGCAACAGCTGGCTACTTGAGACACCCGGCGATGTAGCTAGCTATAGATGTAGCGTGGCGTAGCGCACCTTGTCGCGGCGTGTAAAGGAGATGCGTTCACCGTTTGTAGCCGTTAGAGCGTGCTCGTGCACGTGAAGTAGCGCGATGTATCCAGCCTGCCGTCGCGGCGTGTAAAGGTACCATTAGTTCTTCTATAGCCTACATATGTGCTTTGGGTCAATATCTTGTTACAACACAAATGATGGTCCCACTAAGTGCAATGGGAGTCAAGTCATTGCATAATACTGTGGTAACCATGCTGGATAAGTGTGCCTTGAATTTGGAAGAAATCACAACCAATGTCACTAGCAAACCCCCACACACACTCACACACACACATGCGCACACAAACACACACACACAAAGACACTCAGATACACCATCACATATCTCCATCCAAGCATCACGATGGGCATCACAACTGTAAAAACCATCCTCTCACCTTTTCTGCGCCTTTCAATATCATGGTTGTTACCAAAATATTCAAATTTTGACTCCTCAGACCACAATACAGATTTTCACTAATCTAATTAAAGTGAGAATCTGCTGCAACACTACACACTATGAGTATGTGAAATGCCATAATGTCTAACAATGAATGTCAGGGCTCTATGCACAGCTAATGAAGACATGAGGAAAAGGACATGGCAGAAACAGCTTAAGAATACATAGAAACTTGAGAAAATTTAGCTTTAGCAGTGGCCACTGCGAAAGTGCCCGATAACTGCGCCAAGGTGTTTCTTATCTTATCAGGTCTTAATCATGTGCCTCTACTAGAGGTATAATGATGCATGTGTGGGTTTATATGCCTCTATATGCAAATAAAACTGGCATTGATGGGTGGTCTTGGACCTGGCTACAATAAGATGGACGACCTAGCTTGGCTACAGGGCGGGGGAGGGTGCACAGTCAAAAAAATAGTCATATTAGTCAATAAGAAATGACTGGCATCACCTTATGTGTAAGTGCTAGTGTTGAGCCCCAGGCCCTGGGGTACTTGGGTATCAGGCTCGGTGGGATGCTTGGGATGTCACGGGTGGCAGCGCATGAGCCCGTGGCCTGGGTGACACTTCAAAAAGAGGTTATTTACAGGGGATAAGAGTTTGTCATGTGACGCCACCTGTAGTACCTGGTGATGGACCAACAGCGCCGCCACAGTCCGCCGGAGGTAGATGGTAGTGCGGCTGAGATGGCAAAGCTCCCTACAGGTGGAGCTGGGGCCTCCGGGGCAGCGTAGTGAAAAAGAAGCAGGTTGGAGTAGGGCTGTAGGTTGGTTTAGGGCAGGGGTGGGGAACTCCAGTCCTCGAGGGCCGCAAACAGTGCATGTTTTCAGGATTTCCTTAGTATTGCACAGGTGATAACATAATCACTTGCACTGGTGATGATTCCAATCCCTGTGCAATACTAAGGAAATCGTGAAAACCTGAACTGTTTGCGGCCCTCGAGGACTGGAGTTCCCCACCCCTGGTTTAGGGGATGATGGAGCAGTCTATAAGGGGCACCAGGAGCAAATGGGAATGACGCACACACACTGTAGAAGTCTCTTTTACCTTTTACTGGTGGTATAGCAGGTAAAGACGTTCAGGGCTGGCTCTGACAGGTGACCAAGTGCACAGTGGGTCCCCACAGCAAGTGGGTATAAGGCCTCCTCTGCTTCTCCCTATGGTTCCTGAAGCCCAGTCTACTTGCAGCCAGACCGGCCTCCTCTCTCCCCAGGTCCTTGCGCTCTCCTCCTGCTCGGTCCATGGGTTACCCTCTCTGCTCACTGCTGTGCTGATTTACACTGCGAAGTCTGGCTCCCTCTCTCTGGATTCACAGGGGGACCGGGTGACTGAAGTCTCCACGGTGTGACAGGGTTTTCTGTAGTCCTGAAGTATCGTACAGGTGCAAATCCCTGATGTTCGGTACGTCTTTGGGCAAACTTCCACTAGTTCTTCACTCCCTTGGTTTTCTGCTCCTTGTTTTCTGTCCCCGCTCTCAGGCTTGTGGGAAGTCAGAAGGGCCACTCAGGGTCACTGGCTCAAGCCTAACCGCGGCATCGACCACCAGGACGTCTTCGCATCTCTCCTAGCGTCTGCACACTCTAACTAACTCCTCCCCCAGCAGCAGTATTTATAGGGGATCTCACCTAAAGGCGGTGAGTAGAGCTCCTCCTACTGTGACGGGGCGGAAGATGTTGCATGTAGTAGGTACCTGCCGTGGAAACCCAGCTGTGCATTAATGAAGTCTGTGGCTATCTGCGTGAGGGCGACACACTATCAAGAAAAAACATGAAAATTAAAGTGAAAATCTGCTGCAACACTATACACTTTAATAAAAATTAAAATTTAGATTTTTTTGGAACAAAACAGTAACAATGCAGTGACATAACAAAAATATGCATAAATAATCATATGTAAATAGTTGCAAGTCACATTTATGTATGAGATAGCCAAGATGATTGTCTATAAAATGAGAGTATTCTCATACTTAAATTTGTAGTGGATGATGAGATATGGTTCTAAAAACTGTTATCCTTTTGCTTGTCAGTTTAAGTTGTGCAAGTTGTGTTAAATGATTGACTTGTGCAAAAAAGAAAAAAGACGGCACTCACCGGTTTGTATTTGCTCTGTTTTAATTTCCTTTTCAGGTTACATCAAAACGCAGGGAGGATGTGATGGGGCAGACGACGGCACTGTTTTGCGGTGAGTTCCGCTTCCACGGGTCTGTGAACAGACCTGTGGAACAAGGGCAACTACAAACCGGTGAGTGCTGTCTTTTTTCTATTTTGCGTGTAAAGAACAGTAAATGAAACATTTTAATAACATTAAAATGTTCAATGAGAGTAAGGCCAGCTTCACACTGCGTGTGTGATCCGATCCGTAGCTGTCCGCTTGAGGCAGACAGCCGCTGACCGGATCAGCACACAGGACTGGGGGGCTATTATGCCCTCCGGTCCGGTGTGCAGCGCACGCAGTTCCCGCTGCTGATAAGTCAGGACCACGGGCGCCGCGGTCCTGACCTGTCAGCGGCTGCAGCTGCGTGCGCTGCACACAGGACCGGAGGGCATAATAGCCCCCCAGTCCTGTGTGCTGATCCAGTCAGCGGCTGTCTGCCTCAAGCGGACAGCTACGGATCGGATCACACACGCAGTGTGAAGCTGGCCTAATCAGTAATCTAGCCTGTTCTGAATAAAGACAAGTTAGGCTGGTTTCACACTGGCGTTTGTGTCTGCATGCGTATGGCACGCAGACGCAAACGCAGTGTAAATCCATCCATACTGATGTGAACACAACGGAGAATCTCTGCATGCGTTCACATTAGTATGCAGCCCGGCCATCCAATCAGCTGTCTTGGCAGCCGGGAGGCGTAGATCAGCAGTGGAGATCTCCTCCTCCTCCCGGCCACAGTTGATCTCCCGCAGGTGTTGACGCGGGAGATTTGAAGAAACAGCTGATCTGACAGCTGTTTAAATCTCCTGCGCCGACACCGAATAGGTGATATCGGCACAGGAAATAAGAAACAGCTGATCTCCCAGTGGCCGCCGCTGATCAACGGCAGGCACTGGGAGAGATTTCAATGTGATCCGCAGCATTCTCCTGCGCTGTTATGCGGAGGACACTGCGGATCCATTGGCTTCAATGCATGGTTTATGCGCTTGCGGATGCTTGCAGATAAAACAAGCGCCCTCAAACGCACAAAATACGCAACAAGTTGCAGAGTGTGTTCGGAGGGCGCACAAATTATGCGCATCCGAACGCAAAAGCAACCGAATGCAGCCAAACACAGGCACATGCGTTCCCATGTTAAACATAGGAACACGTGCACAAGCGTTTGTCTGCGTTCGGTGCGCTGTGTTTGCATACGCCAGTGTGAAACCACCCTTAGATCCCTCAACCCCTGTAAACTGTGCCTCCAGAATATGTAGCAACCAGTGAGAGCTCAGTATGCAATTACTTCAAGCAACCCTTAAGCCCAGCATATGTGTGAAAACTATCAGGCATATTATTGAATCACATTCTCCATTAAGTAGTGGCCGGATACCTGTATTAGGTGGACAAGCAGCCTGAGTGACCTCCGAAACCGGAAGTGATGCAGACGGAATTGCGTCATCGCACACCTTCCACTCATGCTCACGCGAGTGGTCGGCTTCAGCAGGTGATCCAGGATGGCCACCGCAACCAATGACACACTGGGGGCAGTGTCAAGGGTGGCATATTAATGTGAATGGGTGGGACCAGGAGAAAGCAGAGTGTTAACCCCTTTAGCAGTCCAGCAGTCCGCTCCAGTGCGAGGATGAAAGAGCTCACCGCGTCTGCCGGGACTCCTCCGGTCCCTGCTTTCCTCATGATTCATCAGGAAAGCAGGAACTGGAGGAGTCCCGGCAGACGTGGTGAGCTCTTTCAGAGCTCTTTCATCCTTACACCCTTGCACCGAAGCGGACCTCCGCAGGCCGATCACAGACAGTGGGCAGGCCGCCCTTGGCAAGGTCTGCCCTAGACAGCTCCTTACGCCAACTCGACTCACCCTCTTTGGTATTGTGTACCTGGTGTGACCTGTTTTGGCCTACTCTTAACCCTTTTTGTACACTACTATTTACATTTTTACAAGAGTTGCAATTTACATGTTACTTTCTTTGGTTCTATATTACATTATTGTGCCCAATCTCCATACCTGGATGGGGCTTCCCCACGTGTGCTACAACTGGATCTATGCACTGTGGGTGTAGCTATCTCAGGTGTGATGTCTGGAGAAGGTGATGTGGGTGTATCAGCTAAGCGTCTGTGTGACCTTAGTCTCACTACAGGACTGGCAGATGTACCGATTGCAGGATCCTCTGATTCTTTGGCAATGGGTGTTTCTTCCTGATTGCTTTGAACTTCTTGTGGTTGATAGAAGTTGATGACGGGTACGATGATTGCTCCTTCATGTTGGGGCCAATATTTGGGAAAGTCTCCAAGTATAGTGGATATGACTTTTTCTTTAGGCTTCGAGCATGGAGTTGGGGTTTTGAATGACTCTGTTACCTCTTCTAGAGAATCTTGGAAGTCTGAGGTTTTCCATTCCTCTGGACATTTCTTTAAATGATCCCGGGATACTGTTTGAGTCGTTTTTCCTCCGTTTTTGCTGATGAAGCAAGCCTTGGTGTTGTCATAGTTGGACTTCAAAATGGTGTAAGGTTCCCTTTCCCATTGGTCATCATGTTTGTGTCTTCTTCTTTTCCTTTTTAACACTATACTTCCAGGTAGTAATGGTTCTGCTGATGCACTTTTGTTGAAGTTGGTCTCTTGTCTTTTGCTGGACTTCTCTAGATTGTCTTCAACACAAGCTTGGACTTGTCTATACTGGTCTAGATGGTTGGTGTTCCAGTCCGAGTTGGAAGTATCCACTTTGGGTTTGACAATTCCTAGTTCCAGGTCTACAGGTAGTCTTCCTGTACGGGCTCTCATAAGGTAGGCGGGTGTACAGTTTGTAGAGCTCACTGGAATGTGATTATACTTATCTACCAGATCAGGCAGTTTCTCTGGCCATTGGTTTCTTTCTTCAAGAGGTAGTTTCTTGAGCATGTCAATTACGATGTTATTCATCTTTTCGCATAACCTATTGGATTGGGGATTATATGGTGTCGTTCTTATTTTCTTACAACCATAAAGATGACAAAACTCTTGAAAGATATCTGCTTCGAATGCTGAGCCTCCATCCGTTAAAACTTGTTCTGGATAGCCTAGTGGTCTACAGAAGACATTAAGGAAGGTCTTTGCGGCTGTTGCGGCTGTAAGGTCCTTTACAGGTGTGACCATCAGGAATCGGGAGTAGTCGTCCACCATTGTCAAAGCATAGGTGTAGCCTATCCTGCTTGGAGTCAATTTCACATGGTCCAAGGCTACAATTTGGAGTGGTTGAGTTGTTACGATGGATTGGAGTGTTGCTCTTTGACTCTGCTGATCTTTTCTGCGTAGGTTACATGGTCCACAGTCTTTACACCACCTTTCTATGGAGCCTCGCATGCCAACCCAAAAGAATCTGTCCTTGAGCAGCATTTCCAACTTTTTCCCCCCGAAGTGTCCAATTTGGTTATGGTAGGTATTCAGTACCATTTGGACTTCTGTTCTGGGTACTATGATCTGCCAGACCATTTCGTGGGTTCTTGGATTGATGTACCTTCGGCAGAGCTTCTCCAGGTAGATAAACAGTTTGCTTCTTTCGTTCCACAGGTGTTTAGCTTCTGGCAGAGGATTTGAGGGTAACTTTGCTGACTCCTGCGTTATCAGTCCTTTGACTAAGCTGATAGCCGGGTCACTGTCGTGAGATTCCTTCTGTGGCGCCCCTGCGTCCAGGAGGCCACAAAGGGAACTGCAGCCAGGCAGGTAGGACAATTGTTGCACAACAACACCCTCACAGCCCACACAACCCACGTACAGTAGATGGCAGCATCCAGCCCTGAGATTGGTGACTCTAGCCAACGAGGGGTGGTGGATTTAGAGGAGTGGGTTGGGCACACACGTAGTCAGGTGACTTGACAGTAGAAATAGCGAGGGGGAGGAGGAAGGAGTTCAGTAGGCCCAGGGTGCCGAGCTGTAAAGACCAGAGGCTGAGGAGCACAGGCCGAGAAACAGAAGAAGGTTGAGCTAAGCTGAGCAGACAGAAGGGCTCACACGTCCTGTGAGTGTAAGGTGTAGGAGCGCAGAATTTGTACAGAGCCAGGGTGAGCCGGAGGAGAGAGAAAGCACGTCCGAAGCCGATACCACCAGGAGTGTGAGGAGAGAGAGAGGGACGGTAATAGTCGGGCCCTAGGAATGCAGCTGAAGCTACCGACTGCAAGCGGAGTAGCCCTCCTACAATACTGAGAGACGCAGAGGGAAGGAGCCTGGTAGAGCCTCACACTTGAGGACTGCTGGAGGCTGGGCTGAGTAGAGTGTCGGCTCTAGAGGGGACCGTAGTTTACCCGGAATCCCCAAACAACACGACGGGGGACCACAGCTTCACGTTAGGGTCCCTACCCCAAAGGACAGGCAGCTCAGTGACAAACAGGAGGACCCACAGGGGCCCGAGTCACCGCCATACTGTCCAGAGACACCCACCAAGTGTACAGAGAACGTAAACAGCCCGGAAAGGACACAGAGACTGTGTGAGGGGTCACAGAGAGAGAGACCTGGCTGCAGAGTAAAGGGAACCCGGAGAGGGAGAGTGTGCCCATGTACTTGTACTGAACTTTGTAAGAACTGTAACTGACTTGTGAACTGTCTGAAGAACTGAGAGTAAACACGGAGAACCCTGAATCTGCCTCCCTTGTGTCTCTGCATGAAAGCGATTCTCTCCATACAGGATTACAGAAAGCCCTCCACCTGCAGAGCCACAGCACAGCCTGTCAGCACCAGCATTGAGGACAGATTCCTGCAGCGTTTGCACAGTAAGTGTACTGAACATTCCACAATAGACTTAACCCTTACTGCCCCGGGGAACACAGTTCTACCCACTGGAACTATCCCATTCAAGCTGCTATTCCATCATCCCCGGAGGTTCTGCAGCAGCGGCGGCCCATCACTGGCCGCATATAGTGGGTGGCGTCATGACTGACAATCCCCTGTAAATATTCCCCTTTTATTGCCGAGCCCGGGACACGGACCGGACCAGGACCACCATTGACTTCCCCAGTAGCAGACCAGTCCGGTACCGAGTACCCCCGTCCCAGTAGGCCCGACACTTTCACCGAAAGTGTGGTAACGGGCTCACTACTCTCTCAGGAAGTTCTGTACGGATTTGTTGACACTGGGATACTCTCAACTGATGGAAGGCAGGTAGCTCTATCTCTTCCAGCTCATCCTCGTCTACTCTCATATCTGCTAGGTGAGGCATCCTGGATAAGGCATCTGCGTTGTCATTGTTATGCCCAGCCCGGTACTTGATGGTAAACTGGTAATTGGATAATCTCGCCATCCATCTCTGTTCCATGGCTTCCAACTTCGCAGTTTCCAGGTGGTTCAAGGGATTATTATCCGTAAATGCAGTAAACTTGTTCGATGCCAAATAATGCTTAAATCTTTCTGTGATGGCCAAGACCAAGGCTAGGAACTCCAACTTGAGGCTAGCATAGGCAATCACTCGTTCTTTGCCTTCTTGCTTCTGGGAGAGTACAGCTCCTAACCCCACGTTACTGGCATCGGTGTACAACAGGAATGGTAGGTTGTAGTCGGTGTAAGCGAGGATCTCTTCTGTTAGGGCCTCTTTCATCTGTTGGAATGACTCTTTTTGTTCCGTGCCCCACTCCAAAGGAGGATCTCTGGACTTGCCTTTCTGGGGTTGGCCTACTAGGAGGTTTTGCAGGGGATCAGCCTTCTTCTTATACTCCTTAATGAATCTCCTGTAGTATCATCATTTCACTCATTGGAGGTATTACAATAGGAAGCGGGTCTGTAACCCGTACGGTACCAATTTCACCACCTGTAAGTTTTGCCTATTGCTGATGCAGGAGGGCTCTTATCTCTCTCTGAAGAACCTTCTTCTGCAAAGATTTGGCCGTGTCTGCAATCTGTTGAAGCAAAAACAACACTTCTTCAATGCAATTGCTAACAACATTTGTACCCAGAATAATGTATGGGTCTCGGTTTTTGGGGTTTTCTTCCACCACAATGATCCCTTGGTCTTGTAACTCCACCCTTCCAACTTTTATGGGTACTTCTCTAACACCCACTATAGTAAGTGGTTCACCATTAGAAGCATAAATGTAAGGTTCATATCGGGTGGTTTAAGCTCATTACACAACCAAAATTGCTTGTAAAGGATATCAGGTATTGTGGTCACCTGTGACCCATTGTCCAATAAAGAGGTGTCGAGATGCCATCTAGTATGATAGACAGGAATGTTCGCTGTCCGATGTAGGTATCATACCAGTTGGCTGGGCCCTGTTGAGTTACTCCTGGGTTCGGCCCCGGCCCCCCAGGGTCTGCTCGTTTAAAGGACAGTATCTTGCGATGTGGCTGGTCTTGCTGCAGCGTCGGCAGATGGATTCTCCTGTGGAGCTGTAACAGTCAGTGGTACTTCTTCTGGGCGATGTGGTCTTCTTCCCTCTCATCCACGGGATGTCCTCTGGGCTGTAGGAAACCTGGAGTAGAGGTTGGGGATTAGGAAGTGGTTTTGACTTTGGCACCTGCTGCAGCTGTAGGGCTTCCATGACAATGGCTAGGTTCCTACCCAGCTGGCGCACCTCGGCATAAAAAGAGTCAATTTTGCCAGAGTTAGTAGACTGAACACGGCTTTCAGCTGCAGGCTCAGGTACTGGTGTTGTTGCAAACGGAGCCTTGCCACTGCACCACTGCTGGATGGCAGCTTCAGGAGTCTCCACCGGCTGTTACCCCTTTTATAACCATGTCTTTTAAAGTGTTAAAGTCGGCATCCGGGTGATTTCGGGACCACCAGTGCAGGGTTTTGTTGCCTCCGGTGATCGGAACCTCTGGGTAAACTGCTCAATCAATAGTCTATTCTCGTCATGGACACTAGCAGGGTTGACTTGCTATAAAGGGATCCTGTCACCCCCAAAACATCTCCTAAGCTATTAAAAGCTGTCCCTAGAGCATATTAACACTTACCCTACACTCCTTTTAGCTCCTAAATGCATATAGTCAAACTGAATCTAAACGTTATAAAAGTACCTCATTACTAATGATAATGAGTGACTATGGTATTCATAGTCACTCAGCCAGGCTGCCCCTCTTCATCATATCACGCCTCAATAGGCGTGATCTTCATCATAGATTCAAATGCGCGCCTCCCCACTCTCCCATTCCGTCCGGGCTTCAGTGTGGGGGCTGTATGACGCGATTCGCGTCATTTCCGGCGCCGGGTGACATGTTTACACCCTTGCCGCTGTTAGCTTCAAGTCCCGCACTGCGCATGCGCATGCGCAGTACGGGGCTTGAAGCTCTAACAGCGGCGCGGGTGTAGATACGTCACCCTGCGCCGGAAATTACGCGAATCGCGTCATACAGCCCCCACACTGAAGCCCGGACAAAATGGGAGAGTGGGGAGGCGCGCAGGGAGGCGCGCATTTGAATCTATGATGAAGATCACGCCTATTGAGGCGTGATATGATGAAGAGGGGCAATGGCATACATGTTCAGCACACTGCAGATTTTTCTTTTGAAAGAGGACAAAGTATCAGGGCGGCAACCACTTAGCACCCGGGACATATGGTAGCGAGATCGGCATGATCGAGGCCACTGCATCCGGTGGGTCGATGGCTCTTCTAGTTGCAGCCATGGTCGCTTGGGGGTGATTCACGGGGTCTGCGAAGGTGCCTTCGTCATCGCTGGACGTAGTGGACATTTTCGGGGCCCCCCTAGTCAATCACGGCCAGTCTTTAAACAGTTTAAACAGGAGTTTCTGGATTAGGCAGCTGCGCTTCGGAAGAGTTTGGCAGAGCAGAGGGGGTGGCCGGGTTTTGGTTTTGCGCTCTGCAAGCTGTCACGCCCCTTTTCTTCCCGCTCTGCAATGCAGTAATGGCGACCTAACTTAACAGTCGCAAAACACGGTTCAAACACAGCACACAGTACCCTGTAGCAGCGGGCACGGCATCCTGTTCGTGATGCCAGGAAGTTATGACACACTCCAGGGTATGGGAACTCGGGTGTCTGGGCCCTCTGCTGCGGTAGGGATGTCACTGGTGGTTTGCCCAGACCCATGGCCCTGGTGGTTGACTTAAAAATAGGGGAAGGTGAATAGGAGAAATAAAAGTTTATAAAGTTTATCGTGACGCCACCCGCAGCTTCTGGTGATTGAGCACCAGCGCCGCCTCAGACCTCCAGATGGTGGTGGTATGGCGGCCAAGGTGGTACAGCTCCCTGCAGATAGAGCTAGCCCTCCAGGGCAGTGATGCACCATTGGTGATGGATGTGCGGGTGAGGGAAGGAGCAGGGATTCGGCCGGGGTATTGGACAACGGGACAGTCTCTGAGGATGGCAGGGGTGCGGAGAAGGAAGGAACTGACACACACACTGCTGGTCATTTCTATTACCTTTTACTGAAGTTGTTGCAGGTAATCTGTCCAGAGCACTGCCGGGTGTTCGGGATGCACTTCTGCGTCTCCACAGCCAGTGGGTATAAGGCCTCCTTATCATTTTCCCCCTTGTGTATGAAGCCCCCACCAGTGTAGAACTTGGCTGGCCTCCTCTGCTCTCTTTCTCCACCTGTGCTGTAGTCGGGATACCCTCTCTTGAGTACTACTGTATCTCTCTCTGCAGTTCCTGGCTCCCTGCTGTGTGACTGCGCAGATGCCTGGGGAGACTAGAGTCTCCATGGTGTACTGGTGTTGTCTACTGTGCCTGGTGCTCTCCAGTAGACGCGAGCTCCAATGTCCGGTGTGCTGTTTGGAGGTGAACCTATCGCTGGCTCCTCGATCTTCTTTGTCCTTTCTCTTCTCCTTGCCTTCCGCCCCCACTCTTGGGATGTTGCAGGACTGCTGGAGATGCTGTTCGGAGTAACTGGCTCGGGCTTAACACAGCACCGACCACCAGTACGTCTTCACAGCTCTTGTAGTGTCTGCACACTCTCACTAACTCCGCCCCCAGCACCAGTATTCATAGGGGATCTCGCCTAAAAGCAGCAAGTTGAGCTCCCCCTACTGTGACGGGGTGGAAGGTGTTGTTTGTGTCTGTGTACCTGCTGTGGAAACCAATCCATGCTTTAGGTGAGTCTGTGGTTACCTGTGTTAGCATGGGCGCCACATGTGCTCACCCTGGACCTCCGCTCCCAGCAGCACCTCCTGTCAGCAC
This sequence comes from Allobates femoralis, assembly GCA_033576535.1. Taxonomy (NCBI): domain Eukaryota; kingdom Metazoa; phylum Chordata; class Amphibia; order Anura; family Aromobatidae; genus Allobates; species Allobates femoralis. The sequence continues at coordinate 505,966,181 of JARQOC010000005.1, forward strand.
TCTGTGCTCAGAGCTGTTGGAACACCAGGCTGACAGGAGGAGCTGCTGGAAGCAGAGACCCAGGGTGACCACATATGGCAGGGGAGAGGTGATCGTAGCCTGACATCATTTGTACAATATCATGCTGCATGTTTTTCACTGTTCACCATTGCTGTGTTTAGAGCACAGCAGCTATGATCTGAACACACTGTCAAAGCTCTGCTATATCCGTGTAAACATATAGCAGAGCGGTGTAATATATTGAGCACTATAAGGGGGCAGTTATGGGGCACAATCATGGACCGCTACTATATGTACACAGCACAGTTATGGGGCACAATCATGAAGCATTATTTAGGCACAGTTATGGCACACAATTATGGAGCACTATATGGGCACATTTATGGGGCACAGTCATGGAGTGCTCTATGGGCAAAGTTAAGGGGCACAATCACAGAGCACTATATGGGCACAGTTATGGGGCACAATCATGGAGCACTATATGGGTACACTTATGGGGCATAATCATGGAGCATTTTATGGGCACAATCATGGAGCACTATACGGGCACAGTTATGAGGCACAATCATGGAGCACTTTATGGGCACAATCATGGAGCACTATATGGGTATAGTTATGGGGCACACTCAGGGAGCACTATATCAGTACAGTTAAGCGGCACAATCATGGAGCACTATATGGGCATAATCATGGAAACCCATAAGGGCACAGTAATAGGGCACAATCATGGAGTAACATATGGGCACAGTTATGGGTCAAATTGTCGGGCCCTCGAGGGTCTGGGTTACTCAGGTTTCGGGCGGTCGGGTGCAGGGATGTCACGGGTGGTCGGTGCCCGAGCCTGTGCCCTCGTGGTGACAATTAAAAAAAGGAAAGGGGTATTTACAGGGATAAAAGTTAATGGATGACCTGACAACCTGTAGATCCGGTGATGGCACCGGCACTGCTGCAGTCCTTCAGGGGGATGGATGGCAGCAAGGTGTTGTAGCTCCGTACAAGTAGAGCAGGGTCCCCCGGGGCAGTAAATTTAGGATGGTGGAGTAGGGTAGCGCAGTAGGAATGGGGAAGCGCAGTCTATATTTCGCAGTGCAGAATTACCTCCGTTCACCAGGAAGAGACACAGACATTTGCTCACTCTGGACGGGTACTTTACTCCGGTAATCTGCAGCTTACAGGGTATGCAGTTGTTACAGCTAGGGTAGTGGACCGGGTGGTCCTGGCAGTAGGCAATGTCCCTCTGAAGCTCCAGTGATGTTCCTTCTCTATCTCTTTCTCTGTCCTTCCTCTGCGCACTCCTTCTTCCTCGCGCTGCCCTGCACAAATCCCGCTTGTTGGACCAGGCCTGTCGGGTGAGATGGAACACCTTTCTCTCTCTAAAGGGGACCCATCCCGGTTTGGTTCTTCTGGTGGGGACCGCACGTATGTCGGGCGGATCATGCTCCTATGAAGCTTTCGATCATACCGGTATTTGCGGCTCAGGGATTGTCCTCTGTACCACTTCGGAGCCTGTACCCCGCTGCAGACTGGGCCAGGGTGTTCAGTCACCCTGTGTCTGCCCCTCTCTGTCTGGGCCACCAAGTTGAGGTGCCCTCCTGTTACTTCTCTTCTTTCCTGACTCTGCTGTCTTGTCTGCTCTGTTCTGTTTCTTCTTGCCAACTCTCCTAGCTTTTTCCCCACTCACTATATAACCTAGCTCTCCTCCCACCGGGACTGGTTACCCTGGTAATGGGTTGTCTGATTGGTCCCCTATCACTATGTGTATGTGTGTGTTTAGGGAGCTTCAGGTTTCTATTACCCTCTACCAGAACAAAGCATACTGCACCTTCTGTTAGGGGTGCAGTACCCGTTTGTAGCGTGCTGACTAGCGGGGCGCTACACAATCACGGAGCACTGTATGGGCACAGTTATGGGGCACAATCATGGAGCACTATATGGGTAGTTATGGGGCACAATCATGTTGCACTATACTGGCACAATTATGGGTCACAATCATGTTGCACTATAAGGGCACAATTATGGGGCACAATCATGGAGCACTATATGGGTATAGCTTTGGGTCACAATCATGGAGCACTATATGGGCACAGTTATGGAGCATTATATGGGTACAGCACAGTTATGGAACACAATCATGGAACACTATTTGGGCAAAATCTTGGACCACTATATGGCCACAGTTATGGAGAACAATTATGGAACACTATATGGGGCACATTATACATTGGAGCATTATGCAAGCCATCCTCAGTTACACTACCCAAATTTCAGTATCGCTTTGCAGTCACCAACAAAATGGCTCCACACTGTATTCCTAAACTTCATCCTCCCTTATCCTTTTACAAACTCTCAGATGAGAGGGGAGGGTGTGACAATAATTACATGAGAGTAGATGCTGCCCACTTTTACTGCAGTCATAATATAAACTAATTGTACACCATCTTTTCATGGCAAATTTTATCAGCTGCTCCCCCTAGTGTTTAAATGTAGAAAATATCAAACTTTTTAAAGGGGAGCTCCAAGTGAGAGAAAACCTTTTAGTACAGTTCCTGCCCTGCAGTTCTAGGATCTATAGATCTCTTATAATTCAATAAAATCATGCCTGCTCCTCTGCTCTGGCCCCCACCTCAGGGAACCCAGAATTTTCAGTCTGAGAACTTTATGTAAGACCAAAAAGCAGGAGTGTCAGGGGCGTGGATGCGTGGGAGCTGCAGGATCATCCTACATTCCAGTGAGGAGTGATGATGATGATCCATTGAAAGTTCGAAAGATAAGAAGATATCATGTTCCTATTGGGAAGGGGAGACCATGCAGAGCTGAATCGATTAATGTAATGATTTTCCTGTGCTAATAGCCTCACAATAACAGTACACATTATGCATCATCATACAGCAGAGGATCACAGTGTGTATTTGTATCTGCTTGATGACATGATTGCTATTTCAAGCCTGGACCCCCGTGTCACATAGGATGGTATATCAGGGGCTAGATTGAATGTGTAAGCATGGGGCTGGCGGCCACACCGCCTCCACATACAGAAATGTGAGGGGTGTGAATGTAGGCTGACCCTGAAGCTTCCAGCATCCACGCCTCCAACACACCTCCTCTTCCCTACTCCAAGATAGTAACATAGTATTTAAGGTTGAAGGAAGACTTTAAGTCCATCTAGTTCAACCCATAGCCTAACATGTTGACCCAGGGGAAGGCAAAAAAAAAAACATGTGGCAACACTAGCTCCACATTGAGGAAAAAAATTCCTTCCTGACTCCAGATACGGCAAGCAGACTAGTTCCCTGGATCAACGCCCTATCAAAGAATCTATTATACAAAACTGGTAATATTACACTTTTCAAGTAAGGCATCTAGTCCCTTCTTAAATGTTAGTAGTGAGTCACTCATTACAACAGCATGTGGCAGAGAGTTCCATAGTCTCACTGCTCTTACAGTAAAAAAACCGTGTCGGTGATTATGATTAAACCTTCTTTCCTCCAGACGTAGAGTATGCGCCCTTGTTCCTGTCTCAGGCCTAAGAGTAAAAAGATCATTAATAAGGTCTCTGTACTGTCCCCTCATATACTGTATTTGAATATTTTTATAAGATCGCCCCTAAGCCTTCTTTTTTCCAAACTAAATAACCCCAAGTTTAATAACCTGTCTTCGTATTGCAGACCCCTCAGTCCTCTAATGACCTTGGTCGCTCTTCTCTGATCCGCTCTAGTTCAGCTATGTCTTTCTTATACACCGGAGACCAGAATTGTACACAGTATTCTAAGTGTGGTCGCACTAGTATTTGTATAGAGGTAAAATTATGTTCTCCCCATGAGCATCTATGCCTCTTTTAATGCATCCATTATTTTATTTGCCTTTGCAGCAGCTGCCTGACACTGGCCACTAAATGTGAGTTTATCATCTACCCATACACCCAGGTCTTTTTCAGTGGTAGTTTTGCCCAGTGTTTTACAATTAAGCACATAATTATACCTCTGCCCAAGTGCATGACCTTACATTTATCCCCATTAAAGCTAATTTGCCATTCATCAGCCCAAGCTTCTAGTTTACATAAATCCTCCTGTAATATAAAATTGTCCTACTCTGTACCTTTGTACCCTGCAAGAGTTTAGTGTCAGCTACATATATTGAGATTCTACTCTGTATGCCCCCTACAAGGTCATTAATAAATATGTTAAAAAGAAATGGGCCTAATACTGATCCCTGTGGTGCCCCACTGTTAACTGTGACACATTCTGAGTGTGTTCCATTAATAACCACCCTTTGTTTCCTGTCACTGAGCCAGTTCTTAACCCACTTACACATATTTTCTCCTATCCCCATTCTTCTCATTTTATGAATCAACCTTTTGTGTGGCACCATATCAAAAGCTTTTGAAAAGTCCATATATACCATGTCCACTGCATTTCTTTGATCCAGTCCATAACTTACCTCTTCATAGAAGCTTATCGGATTAGTTTGACAGGAACGGTCCCTCATAAACCTATGTTGATATTGGTTCATAAGGTTATTTTTCTTCAGATGCTCCAGTATAGCATCTCTTAGAAAACCCTCTAGGATTTTACCCACAGTAGAGGTTAAGCTTACTGGCCTATAATTTCCAAGTTCAGTTTTTGTCCCCATTTTGAATATTGGCACCACATTTTCTATATGCCAGTCCTGTGGTACAGACCCTGTTATTATTAAATCCTTCAAGATTAAACATAATGGTCTATCTATGATGGTACTTAATTACTGCAGTACTCTGGGCTGTATCACATCCAGGCTTGGGGATTTGTCAATTTTAGTGATTTTTAGACGGTGCCGTACTTCCTGTTGGGTTAAGCAGGTTACATTTAATGGAGAGTTTTTGTTATCACTGATCATGTTGTCTGTCATGGGATTTTCTTGTGTAAATACTGTTGAAAAAAAGTCATTTAGCATATTGGCTTTCCCCTCATCCTCATCCACCATTTCACATAGACTATTTTTAAGGGGGCCAACACCATCATTTTTTAGTTTCTTACTATTTATGTAGTTGAAAATATTTTGGATTTTTTTTTACTTTCTCTGGCATTGAGTCTGTTTCGATCTTTGCTGTCTTGGATTTGCTTTTTACAGTTGTTATTTAATTTTCTGTATTTATTTAATGCTTCATCACCACCTACTTGCTTTAATTCCCTAAATGATTTCTTTTTGTCCCTTATTGCTTTAACTATTAGAGACAATTACCTTTCACAACTGGTTCAGGACCTAACAAGAACGGGGGCACTGCTAGACCTAATATTAACCAAGAGACCGGACCGCATATCAAATATATGGGTTGGAGGTCACTTATGGAATAGTGATCATAAAATAATGAGTTTTCATGTATCCTTTAATAAGATGTGTTGTAGAGGGGCCACAAGGACACTAAACTTCAGGAAGGCAAATTTCCAACGGTTGAGAGATGATCTTAGAGCAATAAACTGGGACGATGTCCTGAGACATAAAGGTGCACAAAGCAAATGGGAGACATTTATTAGCATCCTGAATAGGAGCTGTGCACAATACATACCCAGGGCCGGCGTCAGCACCCGGCGTACCCGGGCAAGTGCCGGGGCCCCAGCGTGACTCAGTGGCCCACCGCCGCCCGCCCGCATCGCGCCGGTATTCTTTTTTTACCGGCGCGGTACAGTGCCTTAGTCAACTCTGAGGCCGCCGCTGCCAGCCCCTGCTCCGCCCCCGCTTCCAGCCCATCACTTCCGTTTTTTTTTTGCAGTCCACACTGTGGAACGCATAGAAGAGGCGCCCCCGCCCCTTTACTTCCTCTTCCTTTTGCGGTCCACAGTGTGGAATGCGCCGCATAGAAGAGGAGGAAGACGAGTATTCACCCATCCTCCTCAGACTACAAGTGAGTATGGCTGATTGGCTGCTCGCTGGGGTCCGTGGAGTCCATGTAGGTCCCCTGGGTGCTGTGTACTTTTCACCTTGCAGGGGCTCCTGAGCGCTGGCCCCTGCCCCCACACCCTCTCTCCCTCCTAACCTGAGCAGCAGCAGCAGCAGCATGTTTACTTCCTGCACCGCAATGGTGCGGGAGAAAGAGAGCTGCTGCTGCAAACTACAGTCAGACGCTGCAATCAGCCTTTGCCAGCTGCTGCTCAGGTTAGTTGGGAGAGAGGGTGCGTGAGGGGTTGGGACAGCACTCAGTGGACCCCTGTCTGGGGCAATGGTATGCAGAGGCCCCCTGTCTGGGGGCAATGGTATGCAGGGGCCCCCTGTCTGGGGGCAATCTTATGCAGGGGCCCCCTGTCTGGGGGCAATGGTATGCAGGGGCCCCCTGTCTGGGGGCAATGGTATGCAGGGGCCCCCTGTCTGGGGGCAATGGTATGCAGGGGCCCCCTGTCTGGGGGCAATGGTATGCAGAGGCCCCCTGTCTGGGGGCAATGGTATGCAGGGGCCCCCTGTCTGGGGGCAATGGTATGCAGGGGCCCCCTGTCTGGGGGCAATGGTACGCAGGGGCCCCCTGTCTGGGGGCAATGGTATGCAGGGGCCCCTGTCTGGGGGCAATGGTACGCAGGGGCCCCCTGTCTGGGGGCAATGGTACGCAGGGGCCCCCTGTCTGGGGGCAATGGTATGCAGAGGCCCCTGTCTGGGGGCAATGGTATGCAGGGGCCCCCTGTCTGGGGGCAATGGTATGCAGGGGCCCCCTGTCTGGGGGCAATGGTACGCAGGGGCCCCCTGTCTGGGGGCAATGGTATGCAGGGGCCCCCTGTCTGGGGGCAATGGTACGCAGGGGCCCCCTGTCTGGGGGCAATGGTACGCAGGGGCCCCCTGTCTGGGGGCAAATGTACGCAGGGGACAGTGATTGAATGGTACTGCTATACAGTCACTGTGCAGTGAATGCTTATAGTGATTAATACCGTCATACAGTCACTGTGCAGTGAATGAAAACCGTTGCTTATAGTGATTAATACCACCATACAGTCACTGTGCAGTGAATGCTTATAGTGATTAATACCGTCATACAGTCACTGTGCAGTGAATGAGAACCGTTGCTTATAGTGATTAATACCGTCATACAGTCACTGTGCAGTGAATGAGAACCGTTGCTTATAGTGTTGAATACCGCCATACAGTCACTGTGCAGTGAATGAGAACCGTTGCTTATAGTGATTAATACCACCATACAGTCACTGTGCAGTGAATGCTTATAGTGATTAATACCGTCATACAGTCACTGTGCAGTGAATGAGAACCGTTGCTTATAGTGATTAATACCGCCATACAGTCACTGTGCAGTGAATGAGAACCGTTGCTTATAGTGATTAATACCGCCATACAGTCACTGTGCAGTAAATGCTTATAGTGATTAATACCGCCATACAGTCACTGTGCAGTAAATGCTTATAGTGATTAATACCGTCATACAGTCACTGTGCAGTGAATGCTTATAGTGATTAATACCGCCATACAGTCACTGTGCAGTAAATGCTTATAGTGATTAATACCGTCATACAGTCACTGTGCAGTGAATGCTTATAGTGATTAATACGCCATACAGTCACTGTGCAGTGAATGCTTATAGTGATTAATACCGCCATGCAGTCACTGTGCAGTGAATGAGAACCGTTGCTTATAGTGATTAATACCGCCATACAGTCACTGTGCAGTGAATGAGAACCGTTGCTTACAGTGATTAATACCGCCATACAGTCACTGTGCAGTGAATGAAACCGTTGCTTATAGTGATTAATACCGCCATACAGTCACTGTGCAGTGACTAATTAATATGGTTTCCAATGACTGAATAATGCCATCATACAACCCCTTTGTTACTACGGTAACATACGGTGGTGACTTAATGTTACATTTATACTGTGACAGGATTATATCACCATATTGTCACTTCTATCACACTGATGGAATAAAACAACCATACAGTGAGCCTCATGATGAGCTTATATGACTAAATAATACCACTATACAGTAAACACCAGTCTGGGTGTATTTGGAGGCTGCTGCTGGGCGTATGTGGAGGCAGTACTAGGTTATATATATCATTTGGAGACTGTGCTCTCTTATCTATATATATATATATTTTTTATATATATATATATATACAGCACAGAACAGCCTCAAAGTAATATATATACAGCCCGCAGCCTCTATATATTATACATACAAAGCCCACAGTCCCTATATTATATATACAGCCTGGCAGACTCCATACTATAAATACAGTTCAGCAGTCTCCATATTATATCTACAGCCCTGCAAGCTTCTGTTCTATATACAGCCCACCCAGGAGCCTGTATATTATACATAGCCTTCAGTTTCTATATTGTATTCATTAATCGTATGTGTTAAAGGGGCCCACTGACACTGTTTTGACGGGGCCCACAAAAACCTGGAGCCGGCCCTGTACATACCCTATGGGTACCTTCACACGCGGCAATATTGCTGGGCAATTTCACTGGCAATTTGCTGGTTGCAGTGAAATCATGGACACATTGTTCTATTTTGTTGCTGTATACAGGTACCCTTAGGGTACCGTCACACGTGGTGATCTCCCGGGCGATTCCATAGGTGACTCCGAGGCGTGGCCTGTCGCCGGCGACATCGCCAATGCGTCGCCTAATGTAAATGGGCGACGGCGACACGTCTGAGTGGTCGCCTGGTTTCACATCAATGCTGTGAAACCAGGCGACCATTCTTGGGTGATGTGTGCTGATCGCCCTGTGTAACATCTCATGAGCGATGTCAAAGGCGACAGCACACATCGCCTATACCATTCTGGTAGGCGTTTCTGGGTATTTAGTAGGTCTGGGGGTGTGCGTGGATTGATGGCAGCTCGAGCGTTACGAATGGTTGTCTTGTTCCTCGGTGCCATATTTGATGATGTTGAAAGGTGTCTAAACCGAGGAGCGTACATACTGTACATAGATGTCGCCTCTGTGTTTGCGGCTGTGTGCTAAAAGTTCAGAGATGTGTTGCCACAAATGTGTGTTAACAGACGGCAATTGCAAAAACATTTAAAATAAAAGCTGCATGAGCGCTGTAGTTGCAGGCGCCCTGCATGACAGGACGCCCAAGAAGATTACATTTATTATACTGTAGCTCTTGCGGCGCTTCTGGGCCCCGTCAACATGTGACACATCGCCCGTGCGTTCATTCATATATGTTTATAACCTAAACCATAACCTAAAAGCGTTGTAAAAATTCACTGTACAATACGCGAGCGTCGTGTTTTGCCTTGTTGGCAATGCCAATGCGTTTAGTAATAATCCGCGACACAACACACGAGAGTTGTCTATAAAGTACAACAACAAGGACACATTAAATAATGATTGGTGTTTGTTTGAAACCAATCACACGTCTTCAAGGCGTCACACAGCATTATGTTAACGCCTATCTCCGAGATGCTGCTCAAAATTATGCCCACATCGCTAATGTGGTGGCTCTGTGTGACGCGGAAGCGGCGACCAGCGACTTGATCTCCCCTGGGCCTTTGGCGACGCTCAGGCAATTTCCTGTCGGGTTGTCGCCCGAGCGTCACCTAAGTTGTCGCCCCGTGTAAATGTGCGACGGCGACCTCAGGCGACATGCAAATACGTGCGCGTGTACGTGCGTCACCTATGGAATCGCCTGGGAGATCGCCACGTGTGACAGTACCCTTAGGGTACCTTTACACGCCACAACCAGAGGAGACATTTTTGGCGGCGATATTTCTCACTGGAATTATCGCTGCCAAATTGCCTCCTTATTGCGATGTGTAAATCGAGAATTTGGCGGCGATAAAACCAATGTCGCCTGGTTTCGATTTTACAGCACTGCTCTAAAATCGAAACCAGGCAACATTGGTTTTATCGCCGCCAAATTCCCGAAATACACGCTGCAATAAGGAGGCAATTTGGCGGTGATAATTCCAGCAAGAAATATTCCCGCCAAAAATGTCTCCACTGGTTGTGGCGTGTAAAGGTACCCTTAGGGAATAAACATGCTAGAAATAGGAGAAACACTATGGCTAAATAAAGCTGTAAGGGGCGCAATACATAGTAACATAGTATTTAAGGTTAAAGGAAGAACGGCATTCAGACTAGTTCCCTGGATCAAAACCCTATCTAAGGATCTAGTAAATATAACTGGTAATATTATACTTTTCAAGAAAGGCATCCAGGCCCTTCTTAAATGTTAGTAGTGAGTCACTCATTACAACATCATGTGGCAGAGAGTTCCATAGTCTCACTGCTCTTACAGTAAAGAATCCGCGTCTGTGATTATGATTAAACCTTCTTTCCTCTAGACGTAGAGGATGCCCGCTGACGTCACACAGAGCAGGAGCAGAAGAGGAAGGCATACCCAGAAGAAGAAGAGGTGGCAGCAGACACATAGAGGGGGTGGAATACACAAGGAGGAGGCAGGGAGGACCATGCCAGCAGCCAGGACCTCTTAATAAGATCCCACCCAGTCGACCTCTTAACTGTAAGGTTTCTAAAGTCTTTTTAAAGCTTACATGGTGGCTAGAGACATGGGGAAGCCCTTCCCTGAATGCAGCAGACATGCAGCATTCAGTTTGCCATGCACCAGGAAGTGACAGGTCCTCTTTAAAGCTGGGTGAAAATGTTCAGAGAACAACAAAACTCATGATTTTAGCCCAGTTCTGCCAAAAGTATGCAATAAAAAAACTGATGTAGAAGTTTTGATAAATCGGGCCCAATATATTTATGGTAGAAACTGAAATCATCTAGAATTCTTCTGCTAAAATTATAGTAAAAATGTGCAGTGCCTGAGAGTGAAAAGACATTCCTGAGTACTAGACACATTAGTTCAGTTTAGATAGATACTTGTAATAGATAGATAGATACAGAGAAAAAAGTTCACAGCAGCACACAGTCACTGCCAATCATATCTACTATATAATCTCCTGATCGTGTCTGTCTGGCACCGAAATCACGCGCCAGCTCCAGGGCGCTCATTGGAGGCCGCCATCGGCAGCCACCAATGAGCGAGGAGTATGCAATACAGCCACGCGCCGCGGCCGCAATGCAATCAATGATGCGTGATTTCCCTCACAGACACCACACTGTCAGCCTCCTCCTGCCCCCACCCACCTGCTGGAGCGGGTGCACCCACCTCCAGCCCCCTCTTGCCCAACTCTGCCACCCACCGCTCCATTCCGCCACCCACTGCTCCATTCCCGCCACCAGCTGTTCATTCCCTCACCCCCTCGCTCCATTCCCTCCCCAGCTCGCTCCATTCCTCTCATCCCCCTCCCCGCTCCATTCCCCCACTGCTCCATTCCCCCCACCCCTGCTCCATTTCCCCTCACTCCCCACCGCTCCGTCTCACCCACACCCGGTGTTTACATCGCCGCTACAGCAGGTAATGAGTGGTCATGTGACAGGCTCTCCACGTAACTTCAGGCCGCCTATCACATGCTGTAGCGGCGATGAAAACACCGTGTGCTGGTGAGACCGGAGGGGATGGGAGGGGGGATGGATGTGCGCTGACCACTGGTCCTCCATTCTACGCTGACCACTGGCCCTCCATCCTGCACTGACGACTGGCCCTCCATCCTGCGCTGACCACTGGCCCTCCATCCTGTGCTGACCACTGGCCCTCCATCCTGCGCTGACCACTGGCCCTCCATCCTGTGCTGACCACTGGCCCTCCATCCTGCGCTGACCACTGGCCCTCCATCCTGCGCTGACCACTGGCTTTCCATCCTGCACTGACCACTTGCCCTCCATCCTGCGCTGACCGGTCTACCTCCATCCTGCGCTGACCACTGAGCCTCCATCCTACGCTGACCACTGAGTCTCCATCCTGTGCTGACTACCACGCCTCTATCCTGCACTGACCACCAAGCCTCCATCCTGCACTGACCACTGAGCCTCCATCCTGCGCTGACCACCGAGCCTCCATCCTGCGTTGACCACTCTGCCTCCATCCTGCGCTGACCACTCTGTCTCCATCCTGCGCTGACCACTCTGCCTCCATCCTGCGCTGACCACTCTGCCTCCATCCTGCGCTGACCACTCTGCCTCCATCCTGCGCTCACCACTGAGCCTCCATCCTGCGCTGACCACTCTGCCTCCATCCTGCGCTGACCACTGAGCCTCCATCCTGCGCTGACCACTCTGCCTCCATCCTGCGCTGACCACTCTTCCTGCTGACTACTCTGCTTCCATCCTGCGCTGACCACTGAGCCACCGCGCAGTGCTAACCACTAAGCCACCGCACAGTGCTAACCACTGAGTCACCGCACTGTGCAAACTACTAAGCCACTGCACTGTGCAAACCACTGAGCCACCACACTGTTCAAACCACTGAGCCACCACACTGTGCAAACCACTGAGCCACCGCACTGTGTAAACCACTGAGCCACCGCACTATGCAAACCACTGAGCCACCGCACTGTGCAAACCACTGAGCCACCGCACTGTGCAAACCACTGAGCCACCGCACTGTGCAAACTACTAAGCCACTGCACTGTGCAAACCACTGAGCCACCACACTGTTCAAACCACTGAGCCACCACACTGTGCAAACCACTGAGCCACCGCACTGTGTAAACCACTGAGCCACCGCACTATGCAAACCACTGAGCCACCGCACTGTGCAAACCACTGAGCCACCGCACTGTGCAAACCACTGAGCCACCGCACTGTGCAAACCACTGAGCCACCACACTGTGCAAACCACTGAGCCACCACACTGTGCAAACCACTGACCCACCATATACACTGCTAACCACTGAGCTACCATACTGTGCTAACCACTGAGCCACCATATACATTGCCAACCACTGAGCCACCATAAAGTGCTAACCACTGAGTCACTGTATACAATGCTAACTACGGAGCCAGCGTATACTGTGCTAACCAATGATCCACCGTATACAGTGCTAACCACTCAGCCACTATAGAGTGCTAATCACTGAGTCACCATGTACAGTGCTAAGCACTGAGCCACCTTATACAGTGCTAACCACTGAGCCTCCATACAGAGTTAACCACTCTGCCTCCACATAGTGCTAACCACTGAGCCACCATACTGTGCTAAACACTGAGCCACCGAACAGTGCTAACCACTGAGCGACCATATACTGTGTTAACCACTGAGCACCATACTTTGCTAAACACTGAGCCACTGCGCAGTGCTAACCACTGAGCCACCATACTGTGCTAACCACTGAGCCACCATACTGTGCTAACCACTGAGCCACTGTGCAGTGCTAACCACTGAGCCACCATACAGTATTAACCACTGAGCCACCGTACAGTGCTAACCACTGAGCCACCGTACAGTGCTAACCACTGAGCCACCGTACAGTGCTAACCACTGAGCCACCATACAGTGCTAACAACTGAGCCACCATACTGTGCTAACCACTGAGCCACTGTGCAGTGCTAACCACTGAGCCACCATATAGTATTAACCACTGAGCCACCGGACAGTGCTAACCACTGAGCCACCGTACAGTGCTAACCACTGAGCCACCGTACAGTGCTAACCACTGAGCCACCGTACAGTGCTAACCACTGAGCGACCATATACTGTGTTAACCACTGAGCACCATACTTTGCTAAACACTGAGCCACTGCGCAGTGCTAACCACTGAGCCACCATACTGTGCTAACCACTGAGCCACCATACTGTGCTAACCACTGAGCCACTGTGCAGTGCTAACCACTGAGCCACCATACAGTATTAACCACTGAGCCACCGTACAGTGCTAACCACTGAGCCACCGTACAGTGCTAACCACTGAGCCACCGTACAGTGCTAACCACTGAGCCACCGTACAGTGCTAACCACTGAGCCACCATACAGTGCTAACAACTGAGCCACCGTACTGTGCTAACCACAGAGCCACCACACAGTGCTAGCCACTGAGCCACTATACTGTGCTAACCACTGAGCCACCATACAGTGCTAACCACTGAGCCACTATACTGTGCTAACCACTGAGCCACCATACAGTGCTAGCCACTGAGCCACTATACTGTGCTAACCACTGAGCCACCATATACAGTGCTAACCACTGAGCCATAATATACAGTAATTACCACTGAGCCACCATACTGTGCTAACCACTGAGCCACCATATACAGTGCCAACCATTGGGCCACCATAGAGTACTAATCACTAAGTCACTGTATACAGTGCTAACCACTGAGTCACCATATACACTGCTAACCACTTAGTCACAATATACAGTGCTAACCACTGAGTCATCATATACAGTGCTAACCACTGAGCCAAATAGAGTGCTAATCACTGAGTCACTGTATACAGTGCTAACTACTGAGCTACCATACAGTGCTAACTACTGAGCCACCATATACAGTGCTAACCACTCTGCCTCCACATAGTGCTAACCACTGAGCCACCATACTGTGCTAAACACTGAGCCACCATACAGTGCTAACAAACTGAGCGACCATGTACTGTGCTAACCACTGAGCCACCATACTGTACTAACCACTGAGCCACCGTACAGTGCTAACCACTGAGTCACTGTACTGTGCTAACCATGAGCCACCATACAGTGCTAACCACTGAGTCACCGTACAGTGCTAACCACTGAGTCACCGTACAGTGCTAACCACTGAGGCACCGTACAGTGCTAACCACTGAGCCACCATACAATGCTAGCCACTGAGCCACTATACTGTGCTAACCACTGTGCCACCATATACAGTGCTTACCACTGAGCCACCATACTGTGCTAACTACTGAGCCACCATACTGTGCTAACCACTGAGCCACTATATACAGTGCCAACCAATGAGGCACCATACTGTGCTAACCACAGGGCCACTGTACAGTGCTAACCACTGAGCCACCATACCGTGCTAATTACTGAGCCACTATATACAGTGCCAACCACTGAGCCACCATACGGTGCTAACCACTGAGCCACCATATACAGTGCTAACCACTGAGCCACCATATACAATGCTAACCACTGAGCCACCATACTGTGCTAACCACTGAGCCACCATAGAGTGCTAATGACTGAGTCACTGTATACAGTGCTAACCACTGAGTCACCATATACAGTGCTAACCATTGAGCCACATTACTGTTCTAATTATTGAGCCACCATATACAGTGCCAACCACTGAGCCACTATAGAGCGCTAACCACTGAGGCTCCGTATACAGTGCCAACTACTGAGCCAGCATATACTGTGCTAGCAACTGAGCCCCGTATACTCTGCTAACCACTGAGCCGCCATAAAGTCTGCTAACCACTGAGCCCCCATATACTCTGCTAACCACTGAGCCACCATAAAGTCTGCTAACCACTGAGCCCCCATATACTCTGCTAACCACTGAGCCGCCATATACTTTGCTAAGCACTCTGCTGCAGACAAGAGGGGGCTGGGGAACAGCGTCCGGGTGCGGGCAGGAGGGGCCCCCTCCTGCCCACACCCGGCCGCTGTACCCCGGCCCCCTCTTGCCCGCACCTTGCCGCTGTTCCCCGGCCCCCTCCTGACGGCATCTGGTTGCTGTCCCCCTGGCCCCCTCCTGCTCGCACCCGCCCAGTCTTCCCTGGCTCCCTCCTGCCCGCACCTGCCTGCTCTTCCCCGGTTCCCTCATGCCCGCACCCGGCTGCTCTTCCCCGATCCTCTCCTGCCCGAACCCGGCCGCTCTTACCCAGCCCCCTCCTGCCCGCTGTTCCCCGTCCCCCTCCTGCCCGCACCTGGCCGCTGTTGCCCGGTCCCCTCCTGGATTCCGTCACTGCTGCACACTGGCACCGCTGCACATCGGTACTACTGTAAGTATCTACTATATAATTGTCTACTTCTGTCTGTTTGTCTGTAACGCAAATCCTGCGTTGCTGATTGGTCAGGCCAGCCGCCCATGACCAATCAGCAACAGTCAGTCGGGACAGTCAGCCCGCAAATTGTCGCAGGATTTCAACCACACTTTGCTGATTGGTTGCGCACGGCCGGTTGCCAGCAATCAGCGATATTGGCGTAGGATTTAAACCCAGCTTCACTTTGCATTATTCTTCTATCTTCATAAATAAACTACATACATACTCTAGATTACCCGATGCATTAGAAACGGGCCGCCATCTAGTACATACATATAGATAGAAGTAAAAACACCTATTTTATCTTTGTAAACTAAGGTTCTTGGTACACATATTGGCCAATACCTGTTTGCCCATCAACCGCGGCAAGGTGACCTTAGATCTGATGGGTCCCTATCCTACCTTGTCATACATTCCTTGGGCTCAGCTAAGCCTCCATCTTTATCATTTTTAAGTGGGAGGACTCACTTTAATCAAAGACCACCTGGGGTTGATGAGGGTGCAGAGTAAAGCTGTGGAGCTAGTAACTCCAATATGTGTACTAAGAACCTTACTTTACAAAGATAAAATATTTTTAAAAATCCAAAAATTTAGTTTTTTGAAAAAAACGCATGTTTTTGTATTTTTTCTCAAATGCATAGGTGTTTTACTTGTATCTATCTATACGTACATATACACTTGATTGGCAGTGACAGAGTGCTGTTGTGAACTTTTTCTAGATAGATAGATAGATAGATAGATAGATATAGTGAGAGATAGGCACATAGATAGATAATAGAAAGATAGATAGATAGATATAGATAGATAGATAGATAGATAGATAGATAGATAGATAGATAGATAAATTATAGAATAGTGTGTGCTTTAGTTAAATGTAAAAAGATGTATCTGACAATAATTTTAACCTTGTTTATACAGTAACTATTGATATATTCCATTTATGTCACTAATTGTATATTGTACAAATAACACTAATAAATATATCCTGTGACATTTCCTACAAGGTGAGACCATTGATCACTACTGTATTGCAGGGTGATGACTATGTGATAGGTTGATGAGCTCCTGTGCTGTATACAGACATTGTTAGAGGACTTACACTGGGAGAAAAGATGCAAAATAGGAAGAATCTGCTAAAAGATGGAATAAACGAGGTATTAATGTGATATAAGGGGAGCAGGGCGCAGTGTAAGGCTCGTCAGCCTCAGATCATGTTCACACCACAATGATCTCTTTGTGTGGAGGAGCTGCCAGAGACTTTCCATGAATAGCCAGCCATGCGTGCACTATATGGCAATCAGCCGCAGAGGTGTTATTACACAGAGCTGGTAATTGTGGGCGCTGGAAATTGGGCAGCGCTGCCTCCTGCTGGGTAAATGAGGTATTGACCTATCCAGCTCAACCTGTCTCACACCCCATGCTGAGAGCACAGCACCAGCCAATATAAAGCCATTACAGCGTGGAGAAAAACCTTATGGGCTCTGTAGACTCACACCTCAGTGGGTGCAGGAATTGTCATCTATATGATAATTCATATATAAATCACTGTATATATAAATATACATACACTAACACACCCAATATGTGTGTGTAATAATAATAATAATAATGTGTGGGATGTATATATATAATGTGTACTAGGTATACATATATTAACTTATAATATATTAACATGTAGGATATCTCAGGTACAGGCTGATCTATATACCCCTTCCTGCCTACAAACACACTTAAGTTATCCGCATGGCAATTCAATAACTATGTATATATATATATTGTATGCACACACCCAACATGTGTGCATGTGTATAATGTGTACTATCTGTATATATATAGGTTTTTATTAACTTATAGTATATGAACATTTGGGATATCTCAGGCACAGAGACAGACTGGTCTATGTATCCTCTTCTGCCTACATGCACACTTGTGTTATCTATCTGATTATATATACAAGATAAAGAACTGCAGCACTCTTCTTTTTGAAACAACCGCCTTTATTCGGCCATCAGGTGGGGGGTGACAACGTTTCGGGATCCTGTCCCTTTCCCTTTCTTTGGCTAGAGAAAGAGACAGGATCCCGAAACGTTGTCACCCCCCACCTGATGGCCGAATAAAGGCGGTTGTTTCAAAAAGAAGAGTGCTGCAGTTCTTTATCTTGTATACTTATACAGCAAGGAGGAGAGGAGCTGTGACTGCTGAGCACCTAGGGGAGCTGTGCTGCACCAATTATACTAATATATATATATATATATATATATATTATATATTATATACTGTATATGATGTGTGTAATGTATGCATACATATTTGCTTATTATATTTTAGTATATATTTGCATATTAAATTGTGGGATATTAGGATATTGACATGTAGGATATCACAGGTGCAGACTGCTCTATGTACCCCTTTTGTCTACATGCACACTTGGGCTATGTGATTATAACATATATTATCTTGTATATATTTTGTACACATATATATATATAGATAGATAGATAGATAGATAGATAGATAGATAGATAGATAGATAGATAGATAGATATAGATTAGTATATTGGTGCAGCACAGCTCCCCTTGGTGCTCAGCAGTCACAGCTCCTCTCCTCCTTGCTGTACATACTGTATATGATGTGTGTGATGTATATATACATGTTTGCATATTACATTCTAGGATATTAACATGTAGGATATCTCAGGTGCAGACTGCTCTATATACCCCTTCTGTCTACATGCACACTTGGGTTATATATGTGATTGTATAAATATATATATATGTGTGTATATATAATTATATATATATATATATATATATGCATATACTGTATGTGATGTGTGATGTATATATACATATTTGCATATTACACTCTAGGATATTAACATGTAGGATACACCTCAGGTGCAGATTGCTCTATATACCCCCTTCTGTCTACATGCACACTTGGGTTATGTATGTGATTATCTATATATATATATGTATATATATATATATATATATATATATATATATATATGTGTGTGTGTGTGTATATATATATTGTATGTGGTGTATGTGATGCATATGTACATATTTGCAGACTGCTCTATATACCCCCTTCTGTCTACATGCACATTTGGGTTATCTATGTGATTATATAATATATATATGTATATGTACATATACTGTATTTGATGTGTGTGATGTATACATACATATTTGCATCTTACACTCTAGGATATTGACATGTAGGATACACCTCAGGTGCAGACTGCTCTATATACCCCTTCTGCCCACATGCACACTTGGGTTATCTATGTGATTATGATTTTATATATATATATATATATATATATATATAATATACTGTATGTGATGTGTGTGATGTATATATACATATTTGCATATTACACTCTAGGATATTAACATGTAGGATACACCTCAGGTGCAGACTGCTCTATATACCCCCTTCTACCCACATACATATATAGGTGACTGTTATCATGGGGAAACACTTTGTTGCAGGCACTTTAAGTTTATTCGTTTCTTAGGGAAATGTCTTATTTTACCTTTTTAGAAAGTTTGCAGCAGATTAATAAGGTAATTTTTGTTAATGAGCTCAGGGAACTGTCATCACATAGACAAATTAGGACTTATTTTATAATTATGCAGGATCTGATGACATTCAGTCTGCTATCAGGGAGGGGAGGTCATTGCTTTAAGACAATTTTAGGACAGAATAAACTTGGTTTCTTTTTATTTCTCTTTTAAGAAGATTGGATAATTTGGGCATAAATATTCTTGGCTTTAAAAAAACAATACAAGGTAGAAATCAGTACAAGGATCTGCATAGTACAGATAATGAACCTGTCCCCTGTATGTGATCCACTGGATGTGGCTATCATGTGTTTATTCAGCTACTTATTTGTATTGTTGTCATTTATTTCGTTGTGGGAGTAGACTTGTTTACACAGATTAATACTGTCGGGGCCATTCATTCCTCACTGATTGTTACTATATTGTTATTATTATTTGTGTTACTATTATAAATGTTTGAGTATTATTTGCTTTCTATTAAAGGTCACCACAGTGTTAAATGCACTGGATCTATCTATAGAGCTGGATCAGTGTTTGAGGACTCCAATAACAACAAGATGTAGTAATAAATCCTAATAACTCCGACTACAATAATGAAAGCTTCACCCAGGAATTGTCGGAACTGCACAATTAGGAAAAGTGATGATCAGAATAATAATAGAAGTAAAGTCATGATTATTCTCATGGGGAGGATGAGGGTGAGGAGGACTGCTCTGGAAACTTTACTTCTCTGGTATATGAGTCAGTGGGGGATGAGGCAATGATGTCCCCAGATAGGAGTCCTGGATCAGCAGACATGTACATAGGAGGGGGAGGACAAGTCAGATGTGCATCCTCCAGGGTGTACAACATGAAGGTCAAGTGTCACATCCTGTCTCAGTCAGCTCTCTATATCCCTTGTATGTCTGCAGAGAGATGGAGTCATTATCTATGGGAGGTGGTGACACTCATTACACACTCACAGCAATAGTACAAGCCTCTATTATCTATCTATATCTATCTATCTATCTATCTATCTATCTATCTATCTATCTATCATTTATCCATCCATCCATTCGCCTATCTATGTATCTGATTGTATTTCTATCAGTGTATGGTCTTGGTGCAGTATATATCATAGTGTTATTATACAGGATCCCTGTATATAATAACATCCCATACCCTGATGCTCCCCAGCATACATTGGATATCGCCTTCAGTGCAGTATGAGAAGCTCCAGTACATTTCTCCCAGCGCTGAGGAATGAGGAAAGTGTTGTGTGTTCTAGATCTGTATCATATAATTAACTGGAACAATACAGGCAAACTAACAATTGTTTCCCAGTAATAATCACAAGTGAGAACATTGCTGAGCACAATGCCGCTGCTGCAGCCTGTGCCTGGTGCACGGTGTGTACTGCAGCCTATGTCACTATGTTATCTGGAGAAGAGCAGCTACAGACTCCGTCATCAATTCTACACTAATCGCTTCTGTTCATTCATTAAACCTTGGGCTTATAATATCCAGTAATGTGTTCTGTGATGTAACATTATACAGCTCACGTGGACTCACTGATAATTTAATTTAGCAATGTACAATATTAATAATGTTATTTATTTAATTCGTTGATAACATTATTTGTTTCTTAAATATCCTTATCAAACACTGAAATCCACTTATCAACCAAAGACTGACTGCAGTTTTACTATCCAATTGGAATAATTAATAATCATCATGTACAGAAATAAACATAACACGAAGTAAAGTATTAGTCTTGCATATAAAGTCTATTTATTGATCTATCTATTATTTATCATCCCTCTATATATAATCTATCTATTATCTATCCATATATAATCTATCTGTCATCTATCTATCTATCTATTATCTATCTATCTATTAAAAAAAAAAACTATCATCTATCTATATATAATCTATCTATCTACATCTGATCTATCATCTATCTACTTATAATCTAGCTATCATCTACATATAATTTATCTATCTATGATCTATCATCTACTTATTTAATCTATTTATGTATGTAAATCTATCCATCATATATCTATCAATCTATCAAATTTGATTCATCGAATTTATCTTGTAACTGTCTATATCTAGATATCTAAGTGGTTGAACAGATAACTGTAGATTATGATAGATAGATAGATAGATAGATAGATAGATAGATAGATAGATAGATAGATAGATAGAAAGAAAG